>VYZQ01056067.1:53750-94194 GCA_013400655.1 Mystacornis crossleyi
GGGCGCTGGGGCGGCGCGGCCGCGGCCCGCCCGTCCCGTCCCCCGCGTTCCCGGGGCTGGGGGATCGCTCTGTGCCCTTGCCGCCAGGCCTTGCGGTCCGTGCGGTGCCCGCGGCTTCTGCCTACTGCCCGGATACCAAAAGGCTTATGTTGAAATAAGAAAGGGCCCACTCGAATAAACAAAGTCAGCATTTTTGTCTGCCATTTATAACCAGAAGTTCCTCTAGGTGGGTTGTACGCTTTGGTTTTGTTGCCGAATATAACAAGGTGGAACCGTGCCAAACATTCAAACTTGTATTTGCCACCAAAGAAGGCTAAAAAGAGGTAGGGTACCATCCCACATGATCATTAGAGACCCCTGAAATGACCACTAGAGACCCCTTCCCTAATACATGAGCATGTGTAATTAGACCTACACAATTAATTAGCATATGTACAAGGCTTCTTGGAAATAGATGTAAACTTCTTGAAATGTAAATACATATTCGTATAATAGATTTTATATAAGTAACAGAAATGTGAATCTTGCTGTGCAGTATAGGCAGAGAGACATCCCCACCCCCCATCTACCTGGCACTGTAACAAAGTCGTCGGCTTTCCAACCTGTAACTCCAGTTTGAAGGTTTTCTTTCCCAGTTTTCAGTGACACCCTCCTGTTGTGTGCAGCTACAAGCGCGAAAAATCACCTCATTATGCAGCAGTGTGCCCTATCAGAATCAGTGCTGATTGCCATAGCAATTCTGCTGACTGCAACTAGGAATTGTCTGGTTTTAAACCCTCTGTAAAAACTCCTGTGTGTGGCTCTTTTGGGATTGGGTGACAAAATCTTGGCTTTATTGCTAGAATGATCTTTGAGGCACAGCGTAAGAGGATCCAGCATAAGGCTGTCCTTGAACTATACTAGATTTGCTCTGCAAGTTTATCCCAGATTTCTGTGATGAACTCAGCTTCTGTATTGCTAAATAGCGTTTATAACCTGGAGTTTTCTTTTGTTCTGGTGTGCCAACAATTGTTATTTACAATTTTATCCCCTAGCTTAAACTAGCAGAATTTATAACAATGGCATTAACAAAAAGAGCAGTCTCTTACACAACCCTTTGGGTTTCAGCCTATATAAAATTAATAGAGATGGATATGTGTACACTGTATGTATGCTATATACTATGCTTGAGTATACTATGTACGGCATATTAGATATAATCTTCACTTTCTGGAAGCAATGGAGAAATGTCTCACAGGGTACAGGACAGCTTGCAACACGGAGGGATCCATTACAAGACACGAGAGGTCTTCCCAAACTTAGTTTGCACATCAGGTGGCAGTGAAGCACCACCCGCAGCTGTAGCATGTGGTTGGCTTCTCACAGAGTTACACCTCCTTTTTTCTCTGCTATTTTACTGGACACTGCACCTTCATAAACTAGGGCTGTGGCCTGCATCACTCAGCCTCAGGCCTTCTCCCCAGTGCTGAGCCAGACATACAGGTCCCACGCTAGCTGGCTTCCTGGAGGCTCCCATGGCACGCCTCCACAGGGTCACCTCTGCCTGTTTTGCTAAAAACAGAACATGGCTTTTGCTGACTTAGCCTGCCTGCAAGCACTAGTCCCAGCCTCTGCTGTTTACCCTTTTTATGTGGCAGCTCTGAGCCAAAATAACAAAACCACATTCTTTTGCTGTCTAATCACCCTGATCTACATAAGCAGCAACTGTTCTCTTTCAGCATCTCAAAAGGTACAAACAAATTACGTTAGGTTTAGGGTAATGAGGTAGGAAGGGACTTCTTGGACTATCAGATCCATTCTCCCACTCTTGTAGATACCACATCATATAGTCCTTTCTCTATTCCTGTCAAGCTCTGTCTGATAGTGTGGGTATTTTTTTCCCCTGACTGCCACAGCTCATACCTGTTCCAAACACTCTCATGATTTCAAGCTCTGATTTCCAGTCTAACAGAAGCTGTGGCTAGTCTGAATCCTTTTGTTCTTGTTCAAACACTGTCCTTTAGTGTACAGGACATTTTAGAGCTTTCATTTCCTCTGCAAAAATCACCAATCATAGCCGTCATTCAGATGTATCAAAACCAGGATTTATCAAACCAAGAAGCACTTGACTTCTCTTAAAAAGAGGAGATGATTAATTCCTTGGAGCATCCTACAATTCTCTACATTGGTTGCAGCTTCAGCTCATGTTTATGTCACAGGGGTGAGCATAGTTTGACCCCTCATTTGAGATGAGGTCTCCGCCTGTTGTCTTCAACAGTGATGCTTCGACTTTTTCTCTTTTTAGTAACATTTTTAGCAGTAGAAAACGGAAGGGTTATTTGGTAAGGGGGAAATAAACCATCTTGAAATTTATCTGGATATTAGGCTGAATTGACATTTGTGCACAAATTTCTCAGCATCCAGCTCTGTGGGCTGTTTCCACTCAAAGCCTAGATCAGGCCATGTTTTTTTCTTGGTCAGGTCTAGAAATGGCAGAGATTTCTGTTCTCATTCTGGCAGATATTATTGCCTGTTAGGGCTGATACCTCATGAGAAACCTGTGTCTGATTTTAATGTGGTTGAACTGGAAGCCAGATTTTCACCTTATTTGGAAATAAAACATCAGCCTAAAGCTAACCCAAGCCCACAAGTCTGCTCCATCCATCTGCAGTATCATCTGCTGTGATTATTTAATTTACAAACATATGCAATAATTATATGCCAGTGCTACGTTCACAGATTTGGTATTCTGAAGAGAAGGGAAGAGCAAGGGTGGCAGAAGAAAGATTTATCAGCTCTTTGATTCACCAGGAGTATGTGGAGAATCAGATGATTACATTTTGTGTGTAGCAGTGGTGTAAGTCTTGTAAGAGAGACTTGTGCAAGAGAATTTAGGAGATTTTGGTGATATGTTTGGATTGGAAACCTAAATCCTTGTCTTGCTTTGGTATGACTACGGTCACAGTTGCAGCAATTTGCAGTAATTTTGACTTGAACAGTTAACATTTTCTCCAAGCTGTGGACACAGCTATCATCATCTCGGTGTTGCATGGCATGTTATTCTCTTCAGATGCCTAGAGGAAAAGGTAATTCTAGATAATGACATTGACAAACATACAGTGTGTCCAAGGTCCAGACTCTCAGCAGATTAACCCTGTCTATATCTGAGCTTCCTCAACACTGTCTGTGTCATTCCTGGCTGCCCTGTCCAACCCCACTTGGTGCACAGCAGTGAGTGTCTGACTGCAGAGTGAGACAGTTCACTGCCACGCAGCAGATGACTCTGTGATCCGTGATCTAAACATGGATGCTGGTGCAGAAGAGAGGGCAGGAGGATGTGGATGTGGAAAGAAGTAAGAGCAAAAACCTAGTGACACAATTAAAATTTGAATTAAACCCTGGACTTCCTCACAGATTTCCACTACAGACGATTCTGATCATCACTCCACCTCACTGTAAATAGAATATTCCTTCACAGTGATCAGCATAAAAAAATACCCTGTATGCTTAAAAGCCATAGGCAAATAGGTGTAACTCCCTAAATGGAACGGCCTCCATAAGATACCAACAAAGGTGTAATATATTTCCAGGCTATGAGGCACCCCTGTACCTGCTTTGAGGAGAGTGCTGCAGATACGTGTGTCCCCCACCCAATCAAGAGTCCTTCTCCTAAGAGAAGAGACAGTGTTTCTGAGCGACCTGTTGAATGCTATGTACAAATTTAATGCAGTAAAAATAAAATTACAGTGGCTGCGTATCCTGGGTATCACAGTTACCCATGAGAACCTGAACTGGAACCTACACGGGGAGCCATATAACAATAATAATTTACCCTGGAAGAGATCAAAGCTCAAAATCCTGCGAGAGCCCGCCTCCTAACCATTAACCAACCTCGCAAACTCTTCAAACCCATTGTCAGAAGCAGACTTCCTGCAGACCAGTAAACACTGGGTGGAGCTGTATTATGCTCGAGCAGCAATTGCAGACCTGCGGACCAAGGTTTCCCTGACACGTAAAGAAGTTTTCCCACAAGTGAGCTACCCATGTCTGTTGATGCTACATGTGCATTCCTGAGCCGGCAGCCCTTTGTAAACCCACGGAGTGCCCCCGTGGAAACCCTACGGCAGTAACCCATCTGTCCTAGAATGCGCAAAAAGCACCACAGGACAGGAACATACTTTCACAGTGAGAAAACCTTTTTCCCATCACCAGCACCCTGTGGCTAATCCCTCGGTTTTGATCCTCAAGGAAGATCCATAAATGATAAGCTTGAGAACTGAAACTGATAACTCGGCAGAGACAGTGATCTTACAGCATTTTATGGTTTTCCGATCCCTCTTCAACCCAGCCCTTCACTGTTTGGTGTTAATTGCCTGCCTGTCCTTGTTTCACAGGGGGGATATGAACTTCATCACCTTTCTCTTGCTAATTCCCTCACCCATTCCTGTTAAACGTTAGCTCCTCTTTTTTGAGTAAAGTGTCTGATTGAGAGACATAATTAAATTAAGCTCAGACCATTGTCTTCCAACCTGTCTTTAGTCTGAAATTTACTGTTTCTCTTTCAGATTTAAAAAAAAGTCTTTGAGTGCCTTAAACTTTGCCTGTTCTTTCACATTTATCAGTTGATGTATTAAAAGATGTACTTTCTCCAGCAGATGGCAACACACTTCCAAATTATTCATAGAATATCTGAGAGGTAGCATTAGTTCCTAAGGAGGTCAGATAGGAGATGAAGTTGAGTTTGAGAAAGGGGCTTAATAAAATACAGTGCTTGTCTTCCTTTGGAACGTTTAAGGAAAAAAAATTTGAAGCTAATGGCATTGTTATTTCATTTAAACTTATTGCTCTCTAATCTGAAAATGTAGTATAATATTGTCGTTGTGACTATTTACCTCCACATTTAACAAGAGTGGCAGTGAACAGATGAACCAGAACGCCTCTGTGTGTCTCCCATTGCATTGCTTTTATTTCCAAGGAGCAATGATGTAGTTCAGAAGAGCCAGGATAGTGGAAGCTGTATTCTAACATTGTTTCTCTCTCCCTTTTTTTTTTTCCCCTCCCCCAAAGGCATTTCAAAACTACACATCTCCAGTTCACACCAGAAGTATCCATTAGCTGCTATGGAATTGTGAAGCACTTTTATTGTTGTAGACTCAGAAACTATGGCGTTTCTACCAATCAAAATCTCTGTATAGGAAAGCAAGTACTATACTCTTTCTTCCTTGGATTTCTCCTGTCATAATTCTTCTGTGATGGGCACAGCCTGGTGTTCCATTGACTTTGTGTTGTGTCTGTTTCTGGCCCTGCGAAGTTGATAGAAAATGATACAAAGAAGCATTTGACATCACTTCCTGCAGGTTGCAGTGACTAGACAAGGCGCACCACAAGGGAAAACCAGACTCGGGCTCTTGTCTTCACCCTTTTGTCTGTCACTCCTTTTAAGTGGTAATTATAGTTAAACTTGATTTTTCCCAGGGAGGATGCACACTCAGGTGCATGACAAACACTGGGTGACTCAGAACTGGTTGTGTCATTGCTTGCAATTACAAATTCGACCGGCTGGGCAGCGGCTGTACCTCGATTTCTTCAGAGTGTCTCCTGACACCACAGGATCCAATTCACTCTGGCACCTGCACTCCAGTTTAGCCCCCCTCTGAATCTAGATCCCCACCCACCTGCCCTGTGTGTGATGGCATTGTCGCCTGTTGTCACCGTGCCCCCATTTCTCATTGTTTCGGGTTTCTCTTGGGCAGCGCTGTGAACGGACTCAGAAATGCGATCCTTGGGCACCATTTGCAAAGGAACCATACTGACATATGCAGCCCACTTGTACAAATGCAGGTAACACTGAAGGCTGGGTTTGCTCACTACCATGTGAGGAGGGGCTGATAAATTTTTTCCTTTCCCTTGGTGAGAAGGGAGCCATGCTGTTTTTAAAACTGCCTCCTCTTGTAACATGCACTGCTTTTTCTGAGGCAACATGAGTAGTTTGCTAGGCTTTGCAAAAATGATAGTGGCTTCCACTCTGTGACTTTCGGATAAGACCAGGGAGCAGAATATCAGCCAGGGAGGCAGAACACAGTGTTGTCAGAGGAACAGAATACAAGGTTGTTGGAGGTCAAGTATTGCTCAGGAGCCACTGAAAGTCAGGACCCCATCTGCAAAAAAGCCCAGTGTCACAATTTCCGGATATTATAACACTGCACTTCAGAAGGGAAATTATATGGAATAGTTGGAGCTGATCCATAGTTTCATTCCCAAAAGGGACAAGCTCTTGTGTCCTCGTCATCCAAATCAGCTTATGTACTGTTCTTGATTTGGTCCATACATGGACTTCTCCTGCCACAGCAGCAATGAGAAAAATATTATAATTAATAGAAATGAGCAGAAAAGGAAATGTCTTCCTCTTAATAACTGGGGGTTTCTTAATAACAGGACGTCGTATAGATGAATAAAGTTTTTTTGGTGGTGACAATCACACACTGCCGAAATACAGAAATCTATTTCCATTGTAAATCACTTTAATGGAGCAGCTTCTCTGAGCACCCCAGATAGTGCAGCCCAGCTGAGTAACAGCTAAACACTAACAGTACTTGAAATCTGTATCTGATCTGCCTGGAAAGAGTTTGATCTTCTGCACTTAATTCCTGGTGGATGGGAATTCACATCATGAGAAATACCATCATAATTTGTACTAATTATAATTCCTGGGAGTGAGGCCAAATACAGCCTTGCAGATTGTGTATTTCCCACTCAGGCACATCTGATTTTGGCAGAGGAGCATGTCAGGCAAGCAGCACACAATGGGGCTCTCCTAATGTACCTGCTACCTACATAGGCAGAGCCAGATCCCAGGGCTGTTGGTTCAGCAGCTCAAGGAATGGGACAGACTTTCACTGCAAAAAAGCCAAAACTGTACAAAAAAGTCTAGAAAACCCAAAATATCTGACTCCTGACTGCATTGTGAAACTAAAACTGCATCCTCTGTTAGCTGTCAGGACCAAGGCAAGACCTGAGAAACGAATCCGTGGGAGCTGCCCTGTTTGTTTGCTTAATCACCTAGTTTAAATATAGATTAAAAATCACTTAAACTCATTGACAAGTTAAGTGTGTGTCAACCAACGGTTGTCAGAAACTGCAAAGAAAAAAGAGCGTAGTCACAGAAGGAAGGGATTTTAGGAAAGGAATAAGAGAAAAAGGGGTGGATCCTTGGAGTGGACAACAGTGTATATTCTTAAGGGAGATCCGTTCCTAAGTAAACAGCGAATAGGAAACATGAACTGTCAGCTTCTCTTCATCTCTTGCCCCTGTTAACAGTGAACAATTTGGTGAATAATCCCTCATTTACATTCATTTCTTCTGATTAACTGGAAATGTCATAGTTCACAGAATGTCAGTCAGTGTCTAAAATGCGCTGGAAAAGCTTTGCAAGATCTTGCTGGCTGTGCTGCCTGTCCCAGCTGTAGTGCAGAGTGTCCTTGCCGGTCCCATTGGAGGCACAGCCACACCTCAGGCTGCGGAGTATCGCCTGACCCAGCGCATTCTGCCTTTTCTGGAGCAGTTCAGCTGTCACCTGTCTCTGAACTAGCACTGAAGAGCATGGCACTGGAAAAAGCCAGTCTAATGCAATCCAGTCCCTTGAGATAGCAGCCAGCTGCTGTAGCAAGACTATCTGGCACATGGTTTAGCAGTAGCCTAGTATCTAATACCATCCCCATTGTTTGTAGCTGTAGGAATTTAAGGCTGTGCTAGTAAAAACACATAAGGGGTAGATTAAAGCAAACTGCTAGAGAAAACTGCAGAGGAATAGCCTTCTTGATGTTCCCAGGAAGCTTGTTGGCTGTCTCCAAAGAGTGGACATGCTTTGTCCACTGAACCTGAAGGGTTGCAGTGCTTATGACTTTCTGTCAACCACAGGGAAGAGCGTTCTATACTGTGCCCGACTTAAAGATTTCTTCTTAAGTTCAACATTAGTGTAGGTGAAACACTTGTGTATCTTCTCAGCACGGATGCAAACTCCAGCAAGACAAGCTCATGAACTGCTAATCAGCAGCTGCTTGCAGCACAAACCTGCCTAGTGCAGACAGGTGTGCCTTGCTGAGAGGACCGTGAAGGTCATCATGGTAATTAAATGAGTGGGGTTCATTGACAGCCTGAATTTAGCTCCTCCATTAGGAAGCAGCTCCATATTCAAAGCTGATGTTGCAATATTGGGTATTGCAGGCATTAATACTTTCCCTCCAGTATTTCCAATCACTTGGAGGTGCTGGCATGCAGTGATGGCTGAGATAGTGTGGCCATATCTCTCCTTTTAAGTGGTGAGTTCCCACTCCTGCATTTGTTTAGTCATACTTCTTTAGACGGTGAGCTCCTCAGGGCAGGGATGGAGCTGTCTTCTTAGCTGCCAAGGGCACAGTGTGGTCTGTGAGCTACCAGAGGTGAATATGAAAAACAGACAGCAGACTGGGAACTCCTGCACTTTTCCATGCAGCTGGGAAAATACACTTTGTGGCTTTTGCCAGAGGGTAGCAACAGCTTGGCTCAGCCCCCAGAACCCAGTAATGGCAATCACATAGTTAACAGATGTGTTGACTTTTGGCCATTTGTTTTCTACTGTCCTTCACAATATCGAGCAGCACTGTTGGTTTTATTTCTGTCCTGATTTCATGGCAGAAATCACAGATGCCCCAAATGGGACAGCGGAGCTGCTTCTTTCCAAAAGGAAGCGGGGAGCAACATGGATTAAGCGCGGCTTTCCTGTGTGTGCACGACTCAGAGCACGGCGTGGCACCTGCCGAAATTCTGAGGGCAGGCGCTGCTCGGGGGGCATCGCGGAGGGTGGAGGTGCAGCAGCGGGGCCCTCGCCCGCGGGACGGCGGCGGGAGGCCACCTCCCGGCGGGGCGGGACAGGGCGGGACTAGGGAAATAGGGGTTGGTTTTGTGCGCAGGGTGGCAGGTGTAGTGATGAGGAGCGAAGCTCGGCGGACAGGGGAGGGTGGCCCGGCACAGCAGCGCCGACAGCAGCCCGCTCTCAGGAGCATGGCAGCGGCCCCGCCGCGCCGCTCCCCACGCTGAGCCCTGTCGAGTCCGCGGTGCCACTGTCAGAGTCCTTGCCATGCCTCCCCAGGAGCTCCTGGATTACGCGCCCGCCCTACGGAGACACAGCCCGCCTCGGGGCAGCGGCCCGGAGCTGGGAATCAAGTGCGTGCTGGTGGGAGATGGGGCCGTGGGCAAGACCAGCCTGGTAGTCAGCTACACCACCAACGGGTACCCCGACGAGTACCAGCCCACCGCCCTCGACACCTTCTCCGGTGGGTGCCCGCCCGGGCTGCGCGGGGTATGGGGCGGCCGGGGGGATCCAGTCTGGCGCAGCGAAAGGAAAGCGAAACGCGGCGTCAGGAGGAGCGGGGTGGATGGAGGCGAGCGCTCCCGGGGCCGCGGGCTGCCCCGTGCGGGGCTGCGCACCGGGGCTCTGCGGGCACACAGCCCGAGGGATTTCTGGGACTCGGACCGAGTCCCTCCGACATTTTCCGAGGTTTAGCAGGTGGAGGTCCTCCGCTCTGCAGGTGTGTCAACTCAGTATGTGTCAAGCTGGTTTGCAAGTTCTGTGAACTTGAGCACGTTCCTGGTTTTGTGGTGTTGTTATGACTAAGTAGAAGGGGGGTTAGGTTTTTTTGATTGTTTTAATGGTCATTTTACCTTCAGAAATAGTCTATAGCGTAACGCTGTGATTTTAGCTTCAACTGATACTCAGGAAAACTGTCTTTCCCCCACATGTCTGGTGAAGTAAGCATTGAACAGAAGTTGTCAAAAGTTGAAGAGCTTTTTAAGTCTGGCTAGAATTGCAAGCTGATGAGCTTTCATTAGTTTCCAGTTTTGTAAATGCTATCTTTGTTCTTGTTCTACACTCCTCTTCCTTTGGGCTCCAGTTTCTAATATAAACCTCAGGAGAATAAAAAGCCCTTTGAAAGATTTCTTATCTTCATTTGATATGAAGAAACACAGCACTACTTGACAATGTAGATTGCTAGATTAGAGATGTGCTCAAGTCAGACCAGGACTGAGACATCTAATGTGTCATAGTCTTAGGGGTGCTTGGAGGGAGTGTTTTGTTTGTCTGAGTGTCCCCCCCCAGTTGCTCACTCGGAGAGCTGTTGATTTACCTTGACCCTCTCCAAGCTATTCCACTGTCACTTGAAGGAACTGAACTGAGAACATGCTGCTGTTCAGGGTCCAGAAGCCCTTTGGGAACAGATGTAAGGAATCATGAATCCGCCAAGGGAAAACTTACTGCTCTCTCTGCTCTCTTTACATTGATGTGTATGGATTAGACTAAGAGAGGCTTAAAATTACTGGAGTTATTAGACTGGGCGTTTTTGAAAGGGCAAATCCATAATAAAATGGTCCAGAAAAGTGAAGGCAGGGTGAGTGCAGAGACTCCCTGATTAACAGCAGGTAATCTGAAGATAGCTGCACACGAGTTTAGTTCCAGTCTGGATCTCCAAGTACTATGTCTGTCTTCAGAGGTTCATAGGATGTGAAACTGATAGAAATCAAAAATATTAAATATGTGTCTTGTGAAGTTCACTTTCTGCTTATTGGGAGGAAATGGAAAAGCAGACAAGTTTCTCTTCCCACCCTTACCTTAAGCCTGAAGAAAGTCTCTTCCTGGAGTCACATATTATGGTTCAGGATCCACTTCAGAAATTTCAGCCCGATTCCATCCACTCTTGGGGAACAGCTGCCATTGCAACGGCCAGCAGAACTGAGCAGTTTACAGTCTAACCTTAATCCTGGTCACGGGACTGTGATGCCAATAACAAGATAGGAGAAGGTGTTGCATTATCAGGGGAACGTCTCTGGGACAGTGACCCAGCCACATACATCTGGCTGGCTGCTCCCTCCTGCTGGGTGTCGCTGCCAGGTAGAGCAGCCTTGAGTGAAATGCGTACCCGGTGACCTTTCTCCACCAGGCTATCCTGTTCTGCCAGCCCCTTCACTATTGTACCATAATCCATCCTCGTCCTGAGGGTGTGGACCTTGTAAGGGCGGTATTTGGAGGGCTGTTGCAGAGTTGCTAGCGTAGCTCAGGCTAATAGCAGGTGGGACAAAACTGTGCAAACGCTGGAGCAGCAGGTAATATATGTGGTGACTTTCTTCTGAAGATGGCAAAATATTTCAGAGATGTGAGGCAGAGAAAACCAGATACTAGAAAGGCAAATGCCTGCTGCCTTGAAGATCAAGTCAGGATCTAGCAGGTTCTTTGATGAGGAACAGGTTTCTCTTCCTCCTCTGGGGCAAAGATATGGTAACAACCCAACTGTTTCTCAGTCACAAGGAAGCAATGACTTTCAGCTACGCCGCGAGGAGTGGCACTGTGGTGGACGCGCCCACCCCTTCATTTTTCTTCCAGTCTCGGTCTCCCACCAAACTTCAGTTCATCTTTATATCTGTGTGTCCCTCTTTTTTTCTCCCGACTGCTTTCAGGGAGGAGTGCACTCCTTCAAAAGCTTGTGTTAAACTCTCTTGTTTCTGTCACTGCTCACCTGATGAATTACTTCAAGAATCACAAAAGGTTGATCCTGTTTCTGGTTGGGAGATTTTTTTTGTTTGTGGGTTTTCAGGGGCTTTCTGGTTTGATTTGGGGCTTTTTTAAGTGAAAAGGACAATAAAACCTCCTCCCTGCTCATAGCAGTGGAGTTTTGCTAGTTCATGTTAAGTGCCAGCCATTGTCACCGTAGCCATGATGTCTGCCTCTATTCATCCAAGCACAGCCCCATCCTCTGTCAGGACTTTCAAGTGATTTCCAGCTCCACAACGCCTTTCTCCCTCTCCTCAGTTCCTAGACAATCTCTGTGGTGTCTATGCACTTAAACATCTAACAGTTTCATTCCCGATTTCCATCAGAGGTCCTGCCAGCCCTCAGTCTGAGTCAGCTGATACCACATGAAGGCTTACTGTGATTAGGGAGTGAAATGGGAGCAAACCTTACATGTGTAACTCAGCAGTTTTTCAGAGTGTGGATAGTCTCTGAAAGGGATTTCACTCTTCAGTGTTTCCTTAACAGCTGCTTCATTACAAAGGTGGGGTTTTCCTTAGCTAGGACACTCACATAACATTTTTTTTAAGGCCAAATTTCTGGTCTGGATGGGAAAAATCTCCAATAGTTTGTTTGATGGAGACTGGAATTTGCTTGGCCAAGAAGCTAGGTGCAAGTTGGTGAAATTCTCTGGCTTTATCCTTATCTTTTTTCTTGGGTTGTGGAAGAAAAACAAGTGGTTCTCAGGGAACTGTTTGGCTAAGGGCTCTTCTTGTCTAGGGGAGCAGTTCTGCAGTAATGTCGAACTATTCTTTCAAAATTCTGGAGTAGAACACAGAACACCTGAGAGCTAACAAAATCAGGTCTCCTGCAGTTCTCTTAGTGTTTCCAGTGCAAGCTTCAGCAGTCTGCGTGAGGTTTGGGAGGATGCTCAGCTGGCAGGAGACTTGAGCAACTTCAGTGAGTCTGTTCAGCAGGGTATGAACCAGAGTGCTCAGGAAAAGCCTGTGTCAGTGTACATGGGTATGCTGGCCAGCTGCTTTAGACTCATCCCTATTCTCCTTCTGCTACAGTGCAGGTCCTTGTGGATGGAGCCCCAGTCCGGATTCAGCTGTGGGACACTGCTGGACAGGTAAGCTCTATCACAGCAGCTGTCAGCTCTGGTCCTGGGAGACAGGGATTGTTTTCAGGCTTTGAGGAAGGCAGTGTTTAACTGGGAAGAAAGGAAATGCACTAGTCCAGCACCAGCCATTTGCTGATGTGGCAGTCACAGACAAGTGAGTGACAGACACCCTCAGCTCTGAAACTTGTGCCTGAAATGTGGCATGGCCACAAAGTCAGCACAATGCCCTGCCTCTGTTGCTATCCTAGTTAACTTGTTGAAAAGCTACTGCAGCATCATGCTGTTAGAAGAGCAGTCCAGTGAAGATTTTTTTTTTCACCTTCCTTTTCTACAGGAGGACTTTGACTGTTTGCGCTCTCTTTGTTACCCTGACACCGACGTCTTCCTTGTCTGCTTCAGTGTGGTAAACCCAAGCTCCTTCCAAAACATTACAGAGAAATGGATCCCTGAGATACGAACACACAATCCCCGGGCACCAGTGCTGCTAGTGGGGACACAGGCAGACTTGCGGGACGATGTCAATGTCCTCATCAGCCTGGATCGCTACCACGTGAAGCCTGTGCCCCGGCCTCAGGCAGAAGGTCTAGCTGACAAAATCCGGGCTGAAGCCTACCTGGAATGCTCAGCACTGACCCAGAAGAACCTTAAAGAAGTTTTTGACATGGCCATTGTCAGCGGTGTTGAGCACAAGGCACGTCAGGAAAAGAAGATGACCGCCAAAGGCATCAAGACTCTCTCTAAGTGCCGCTGGAAGAAATTCTTTTGCTTTGTCTGAAGCTGCTTTGAGGGAGGGGAAAAGAAACACCCAATGCCAGTATTGGCTCTGCACCTTCTTGGAGTGACTGCTCCTATGGTCCCAGCAAGGAGGGTATGATAAGCTGCTGGGCTTGGAAACCTGTCTCTTGCTGAGTACAATATCAGATGCCTAGGAGGCATGAACTAGATTTCCATTGTGCTGAGATGTGAAATGGTCCAGGCAGCTGTAATACCTGCTGGACATGTCTGTAGTGTCCCAGACTAATGGGAGCCTTTAAAACATCAAGACTCGGTATCCCAGAACAGGCAGGTTCCTTACATTGTTCAAAATGACTGGTTTTCTGGTTGACGCTCACACACTTTCGGAGTTCTGATGCAGCATAATAAACGTGAGGGACTTTTGAAATCAGCCTGTGTTTTGGCTGATTTACAGGCATGGCAGAGAGTAGGGTAGGGGCAGTTACAGGCAACTGCAGTGTGGTCAGGCATGGGGTGCAGAGTTTGTAACATGAGACTTGGGTTCCCCCTCTGATTCCATTTGCCAAAATAAGTAGAATTCACTTGGCTGTGAAAAAGCAGCACTCTTTCTTAAAGGCCCTGTACTGGGAGTACTCTTGAGAAGGTATTTCCTAAATAAAGGCTATTAGCAGGCTGAAGAGAAAATGCACTGGGAGCTACAGTAATACTTGGAGCAAAACCTTCTTTGAGAGGACTCTCGAGTCCACTGTGTGCCAGTGTTATAGTCCTATCCTAAGAGGTAGTTGTGGACTTGGGGACCAACTTTGAAAGGCCTTTTGTGTGTGTGGTGTTTTGAAAGAAAGAAGAGGTGAGGAACAGTGATGAGTGGCTCTGTCTAGCAGAGATAAAACTGTGTCAGCAAAGGGTTTGTAACACTACCGAGGGGCCAAATGTAGATGGAGAGAGAAATAAGAAAAGGAAGAAAATAGAAAGGGAATAGATGGAATGAAGAAAGGTAGATGGAGAAAGAAGAAAGAATGGATGTTGTTAAATGAAAGTTCTACTTAGTTGGTTCTACTTAGTTGAGATGCTAATATGCAGGGAAACTTCTAGGGACCTGAAAATTTTGCTAGTGATATGAATTTCAAAGTAATATTGTCCATACATTCAGTTCTGAATCAAAAGGAGGAGGTTGTAGTGAGAGAGAGTTTCTCTTCATTAGTAAAATCCTCCATTTCAGATCTACACAGAAGAATGGAATTTACCCTGTACTGTTCTTCCTGAGGCTGCAGAACAGGAATGGAGGACTCAGGGCTTCTTTCTGTTATGCTTCCCTTTTCTAGAAGTCACTGCTTGATCTGCTGAAATCAAAAGCAAAGGAAATCCATGAAGTTTGTGCCAGAGAAAATCATTCCTTATGTTTCACTCTCTTCCCCTCTCATCTGTTTCTCAAGGGATTAATATCCTGGAGAGTCTATTCACATTTTATTATATTTTATTACAGAACTTGCATCAATTTCTGAATCTTTCTTTTGCAGAGACGTTTCATTTTGGTTTATGTAGCAGAGAGCATGACAGGTCTGTCAAGCAGTGCTTTCAATACTCAGGGGGTTCTCTGCATGTGGCCACAGCCCATCACTTTGGGGACGCTCTGGAGTAATATGACAGAAAGAGAAATAGCTGTGGGTGGTTTGCCCTAGACCAAAAGCAAGCATAGGCGAGCTAGTGAGCCTTGTAGCAAGGCAAATGCGAGTAACGCAGTCTGGCTCCAAACAAATGTCTGTGAACATCTCTCACAGCCGTCTGGTTTTGTAGTGCAGCTTATGTAGTCCCCAGCATGTGAGGCAAGACTGCTGTCTCCCTGGGCAGTATCGCAGGGTGAAAGAAGTGAAGTCTTCCTGTGAAGGGAAGTGGCCCACAGCCTTGGAGTTGTTTCTAGGGTAAGGCTCAGAGATCTGAAAAGGGTGGTGTAGCAAAATGAGCTGAATGTTGGAAGGACTCCTCCAACTGAAATGCCATTTGTGTCCAGCGAGGAGTCCTCAGAGATGGTGAGCACAGAGGCAGTAGCTAGAAGTGACATGTCTGACAGGGGTCGAGGTAGGACACCACTTCCTGAGCAAAGCTCTCACTCAGCAATGCATCCCTGTGTGTATATCCTACCTGTACAGGCACCTTTGCTGTATCACTAGTTCAGTTTGTCCATTGGGTCTTTACACATTTCTTTAGCCTGTGAGACCAAGGGCTGTGGTGTGACCTGCCAAAGAGCATGCCATATCCCTATGGAGCAAATCCACAGGTGGAAAGAACACCAGCCTCCTTCCTGCTGAGGAGAGCAAGGGCTGTCCTGCAGCATCTTGGTATGAAACAGGGATTATTTCATTCTGGAGAAGAAACTGTACTGAGAGCTACTTTCTCCCTACATGATTGTGTCTAAAATTTGTTCAAATAAATTTTTTTAATGTTCACAATTTGTGTTTGTAATTTTGTCAGTGCAAATTAGGTTGGGCTTTAACGTGGAGAAGGAGTTACTCCATTTTACTGACAATAAGCATAAGAGGGAAATAGCCCCACTTCTCACTCCATGTCCTAACCCCCACTAGCAATGGTAAAAATCCCCTCATAGCTGAAACCTTCCAAGTTCCTTCTGTTGCCCCAATTAATCTTTCTCTACCTCAGCAACCACTCAGCATGGCAGCTGCTGTGGGGGATGGAGTAGCAAATATCCAAGGCTTTCAATGCCTCTCCCCAGAAGCCACCATCCAGGGACCAGTCAGGAGGCCCTACCAGCACTCACTGACCCGAGCCCATGTAGGACTTGCTTAATAACAGCATGCTGCTCTGTCATTAGGCTGATGGGTAATTTAGCGACCAGCTTTACTTAACTTAGCTTGATCATTAAACACTGTTCAAGTGCTAAAATATTTTGCCTGTGCCGCATAGGATGCGAAGGCTCTATGCAAGACACCTCACAGGACTCAGCCTTTTAGCCCTATCTTCAGTATTACAGATAGGTCAGGGCTCCTGCCTGTCCAGATCTGGGGGCCCATAGCTGCTCCAGAGTCAGAGGGCTGGAAAGTGAGGCTGCTGAGGGAGGAGTGTGGTGGTTCAGCAGGGAGCTGGGAAAGAAAATGGACAACAAACCAATGTAGCAGAGGTAATGAGCAAATTCAGAAATTAAGAAGGGAATAGGAAATTACCGCTGATAAAACATGATTTGGGAACTTGTGTTTTGAGTGAGGAGGGTGTTTGGGTTTTTAGGATTTGATTGGGGTTTTTTGGGAGGAGGGGGCATGGTTGTTTACCAAGTCGACAATTACACCATCCTTCTATAGACTGCTGTTTACTAGATGTAAAGTAACCTGTGGGAATATTTGGAGCTGGCTCCCAGCTTTGTAGCTTCCTGGCAGTAAATCTTACAGAAGCACCTGTGAATGGAAATAGCAGCAAAGTGTGAATTAACTTTACAGAGTGAGTCATTCCACTGAGCCATATCCTGTCATACGCACAATAAGCACTCTAAAACTCCCTGAAATCCATGAACAAAGCTGAACTCCTGGGTGTGGGGGTGAATCTCTCTCATTAAATGGAGTTTCCTACCAAAGCCACCTGAGGTGTCTTTAAAGCTTTGCTCTCATCCTCTTATGGTGCAGTACTGGATCTGTGCTACTACCTGGCTTTGGTAGAGTCTGGGCTTGTTTCTGCCTTGCATTGCTGCTTGACCAACCTGTATTTTCAGACGCTGAGAGCATGGAGGAGTTCCTGGGAGACTGTTGCTAACACAAACCATCCCACCAGGCTGGGTGAAGCTAGCCCAGTCCATTGCTAGGCCAGCACAATTCCTCACAAGTGCTGCTCACTTTCCTGCCAAAAAGGATCCTTATGATTAGTTGATCTGACTTGCTCCATAGCATGAAGCTCAGCATCAAATACTAAAAGCACCAACGTTCCTACAGGATAGAAACTCTCTAGTACCTTCTTTCTTGCTCAGGGCTCTGACTTGGACCCTGGATAGCAGACTCCTGCATATCCTTGCATCCAGCAGAGTAACTGATAAGGAAGACTGTCCTTCCATTCTCCTGTGCTGGAGAATGCTGGTTGAGACCCAGCATAGGTAACAGTACAAGTACTTCAGTACAGGTGCAAACCATGTTGTGTAAATCCTCATGAAGCCAGTATGCTTGCTGCCACTTTTTGCTGCTGTCTCCAAAGGACCTGAGCTTGGATGTCAGTAACAGTAGGAACATAGCATGGAAAGGACCCTTTAGTTTTTTTTTTTCTGTAGGTATCGCACCCTAAATGGGCTTAACTGTGCCAAGAAGGTTTCCAGCTTACAACACTTTCCTCAGCTTCCACAACCCTGACTGGGAATTAATCCCCAAAGTAATACCAAGTTTCATCTGACTCAGCACATCCTCCTTCCAGCATCAGAGGGCAATTCTGAAAGTCCTTCTGGAGATCTTTATGCCCTGTAGGTTACATCCTACTTACTTTGAAGGGACAGGCTGACCTATTAGCAGGTCAGCAGCTGACATGAGTCCAGCAGGAGGAATCTGCTGAAATTCAATTACCTCAGAATGGCATCCTACCCCCATTTCCTGAGAGGGGTGTGATTGCATTAACAACCTTATCACTTTCTTAACACTCCCCAATTTAATCCTCAGGTGCTAACTGGCTTTTTTCTTCACATTGCTCCTAGTTTAACGTTATTTATCAATTAGGCCCAGCTTGGAAGCAGGGTCTGGTTTGACTTTTCTCAGCTGTAGTGGCAGCTAAGTAATCTGCTTCAACTTTGCTCTTAATGCCTTCTTGCCCTTAATGTGGGCTAGATTGGTCCCTTCCCATGGTCCTTTCTGCAGTCTCTCAAAGAGCAGCATGGGAACACCAGAGGACCAGAAGAGAGCAGAGGCACTGCTCAAACAGGTGCTGTCACCACAAAGAATGCTTGTCCTCTCACGGCCTGTGTGTTTATTGAACCACTGCTCTTCCATCCTGCTGAGAGTCATCTTTGCCCAGGATGCTGTCCTTGGCCGCGTGGTCTGCTTATACATCTTGGGTCTGCTTTACACCACTGCCTCTGTTTGAGCCGTGCTAAATCATTCTGTAGTGAGTCTGGGAGATAAAGCATTTATACACAGAAACCACTTGAACTTTACCGTGTGGCTCTAAGACTGTCGTTCCTGTACTGGAGAATGCTGGTTGAGGCCCAGCACTTGGTCTGCATCTGCTCCCAGCAAAGGAATCAAAGAGCTGGCCCAGCTGGCACCTGGGCCTCCTGGAAGCTGCTTACTCATGCCTCTGCAGAGTCCAGCCCTGGGCTCTCCGTTCCCACCGTATAAATACAGCATTGTACTTGCAAAGACCTATTGCACAAGAGAGCAGAGTATGTCTCAACGTATCCCTGAGACAGGTTCCCTCTGCTGCAGCCCCACGTGATCCTCATTCCCAGGGTGACACCGTGCCCTTTCCAGCTCCCAGACTGAGCTGCTAGGCATCCAAACTTGCAGGACTTGTTCTGGAGGAGCAGAAGGAGATGTGGGTCCCATCCTCCCCCTCCAACCCCTTATCCCCAGCACTACCCCTAGGGCAGTGTTGTGAACTGAAATACTCTGGTTTCTGCTACTATGGAGGAACATCAGGTGCAAAGAAATTTGGCTCGGGGACAAGTTTCACCACGAGTCACTGAGCCAGGCTTTTCTTTCCCATGAGATAATCTTGGGCGGGGCAGAAAATCTCTTAAAATTAAAATACAATGAAAATACACGGGTTTCCCAGGGTCTAGGGTAAAGCTCTCTTTCCTTGTTTTCTCAGAAAGTGAGCGAGGCACTGCTGAAACCTTCCCCAGGCTTTTGGCGCAGAAGGAAGCACTGCAGTGGCAGCCTCAGAGCAAGGCCTAGTGCCTGCTGCTCCCCCAGCTGGCAAACAGGAGCCCACCCATGGGACCTGGCTCTGCTGGTGATGTAGGTGGAAGAGCTCGACCTCCTGGGGAAGAGAGCACAGTTTAGCAAATCAATCACAGACAGCAAAGCCCCTTCCCATGTCTGTGCTGCCATCATTGTGCTGCTGGCATGGTGAAATTTGCTGGTGAGGACAGCACTGGTGATTCCCAAGCACTTACCTACATGTGAACGCTTGTGCTGGTGGTGCCATCACAAATGTTAAACTTTGCGGGGAGCTCAGGCCACTCAAGCCATGGGCTTGCCCCTTCCTCCACCATCCTCGTAAGCTTCTCACCCTGCCACCAAGCTTAACCCTCTACTTCACCAGGTAAACACCTGGTTACATAGCTCAGTGGCAGCAGGGACACAGGGATCTAGCTGGGATCTCACCTGGAATGAGTGTCAACACCTCAGCACCACAGACTTGAGATTCTTTCTCATCCAAAAGGGAAAGTCAGCATCACGTGCTGAAGGAGAGCTCATCGTGGGAGGATTCTGTTTTCCCGTCAGAGGCTGCATCCCTGCAGGGCTGGATGGGAGAGAGGCTGGGAAAATACTGCCCAAGCAGTGCACATGGGTTTCGGACGGTATTGCATAGCCCTCGCTGCTCTCCTGCAGGGAGCCCTTTGCTGGGCCGTGCGCCCGGGGAGTGGCGTGTGCCTGGGGACAGCTGGTGCCCGCCGTGGCTGGAGCCGCTGGGATGGCTCTCCACAGCTCTGAGGCAGGAGGAGCACCCAGCTACGGGCAGAGCTTCAGAAACAGCGCATTCATCTTCCCTGCCAGTAAGCCAGGGAGCGCCCGGGGCAGACTGATGACGCACAGCACACCTGAGATCATTTTCATGGGAATAGACCCGTGAGAGACAGCGAGAGGAAGAGTCAGGGAAACTCTCCCAGCACTTCAGTCAGTGTCAGCATTCACGGGGCAGATTGCACAAGATAAACAAAAGCCTTTAATAACCGCACTGGAGGGAGACTTTGAAACCCTGTGAAACCTCTGCCAGGAAAGGAGAGCAGCAGGCTTCTCGCGGACTGCCAACACCACCAGCCAGCCAGAGGCTTGGCGGGCGTGGAGAAAAAAAGACTTGCAAAACCCAAACCGTAAAGATCCAGCTGTGGGTACTCAGGCTGTACTCCCAGCCTTGGATAGCTGCACACATGGTGCTATATATAGCACAGAGGAATTTTCATTCCACTTGCTAAGGGATTTTAATAACATAGAGCAGACTAAAGATGTCAGCCACCCTGGAATATTATCTGGGGAGCAGTGTATAATTTGAAGGGAGGGTAGGAGAGGATATCTAATGTTGTGATATCCTCCACAGGATGATTTGGTTTCTTTCTTGTAAGCCAAATAGATTTGTAGAATAATAAGTTATTAGCATCTAACAGTAAAGTCTTACATGTACAAAACTCCTGTCAAAGGATGCTAAACTTGAAATACAAGGACTCTGAGATAATAAATAAAATACAACCATACCTTGGGAGGAAGAGGACTTCCTGCAGTGCCTGCCTTGTGAGTACCAGTAACGGCCGTATCCTAGCTGTACATGTAATGAACTTATTCACTATCTCCAAACATCTCTTTTCAGATGATAAAGACACTGCATTAGGTGTTGAGAGAGAAGGTAAGTCTAAATGTAATTTAGGTCATCAGAAACCCTGGAAATGCTATCCCAGGTTTTAACATCATTTCCCTGTGCCGTTTTGGGTGAATGACTTCCCTTTTCCATTTGCAAAACAGAGTTCCTTCCCCTCCATGAGGTATGATAAACATTTATTAACTGGTACTCACAGGGTGCCATAGCAGGGGAAGGGTTAGTACCAGGAACATCACAATGCTCCTTCTCATGGACCTCAAAATGGGATAAAAGTCCTGAAATGTGTCCAGACACCAGTCTCCATTATTGTCTTCTGTGAGTTATCAGAGAGAACTGGAAGATCAAACTCTCTTGGTTATACCTCCAGCTCTGGGGTTCAGGTAATTAAGGAAGAAACTCAGTATTCATTGAGAGCGAATGTCTCCAAACTTTGTACTGTTGAAGGAAACATGAATCCTATGGTCTGCAAATTTAGGAGATGATTAAAAGGAGGCTCTATGCCTATTGCTACTTAAATAGTGCATATGCAACCTTGGTAATGTGGTGGGAGAGGAGGAAGACTGAAACGTGGTGTCTTCACACAGCTATCAAGTCCCCGGAGAAAAATAAAGAGATAGACCCAAAAGCAAATGTGGGACATTCATGTCGGTTCTGCTGCTTGCTCTGATGCCTGTAGCACAAGCAGAACTATCTGAGCTTAGCCACAGCCCATGTGGATGAGAGGACACCACACAGGAAGTCCGGGAGCCCAGCAGCAGCAGGAACTCTTCCCAAACAAGACTCTGAACTAGCTCTAATTATGGGTGGAGAAACAGCATCCCACTCTGAGTCTATCATTTTTAGGATGGGCAGAGGAGGAAGAGGCATTCTGACTACTGAGACACCTCGGCAGACTTTAGTAGACAAGAGCAGCTGACGAGCAGCACAGGCTTCCAAGAAGGCCAAGGTGTCTGGGCAAGCAGCTGATGGCCCTGGCAGTCATGTCCGAACCCATGCTGAAGTCTGTGCTGCTGTCACGATACTTGACACGGCTGGACCAAGCGAGCTCACCACCACTGAGCTCTCACCACGCCTCCCAACTGAGTGCAAAAAGAGGCACCCAAGGGGCACAACAGCCTCCTGTTGCCACTTGCTGTCAGGCATGGCTTGGACCTTTCCCCTCTCCCTTTTCCAGAGGTGAGACCAGAGTGCGGCTGCTGAGCACCTGGGATTTTCATCAAGAGGAAACAGCACACTCTGGGATACAGCCTTCTTCCTGCCTCATCCACATAAGTGGCCAGTAAAGATGTAGTTTTTCTTCTGCTAAATATCAGTTCTGACTTCCTTGATGCTGCCCTTCCATGTTTTATTGGCATCCACTGGAAATCTCTGGCTACATCTGTGGTCCAAATAATTACAGCCTCTGAGCGAGAAAGGGTGAGGGGGCAGCACAAGCATTTAAAGGTTACAAATGGGACTCTACAGCAATCCCAGGTTGCTCTTCCCTAAATTCCTTTCTATACATCAAGGATCATAAAAGAGTAGGAAGAGACCGAGTCCTGCTCTCAACCCTCTATTCTAGAGCATGGCTTTATTGGTAATTAAAAACTACATCTCAGCTTAATTTTCTTCCCACACTTGGCTGTACTGTATCTCACCCCCATCTCAAAGAGGCATGTCAGTCC
This sequence comes from Mystacornis crossleyi, assembly GCA_013400655.1. Lineage (NCBI taxonomy): Eukaryota > Metazoa > Chordata > Aves > Passeriformes > Timaliidae > Mystacornis > Mystacornis crossleyi. Next base: position 76,306 of record VYZQ01056067.1, read on the forward strand.
TTTCATATCCTCACTGGAGTTCACAGAAGTTTGCCAGCATTAATCAGAGACAATTACCTTTGCCTCTTTAGGCAGGGATATCAGACCTGAGCCTAGTGTGACTCATTGCAAGATTGCTTCCCCTGCAAGGTTCTCTCAGACATCTCCTCTGACTGGAGACCTCAGCTGTTGCCTTTGGTCATTCTGCTCCTGGGAAACTCTCCTGGCCGGGAGCAAGCCCCAACTACTACGCAGTCTCATGTACTCTGCATACCTGTCTTTTCATCTCACTCAGTGTAACTGATAAAAGGGTTACAGGCTGGTGCTGGCCAGGAATTATCTAACCAACATTTTCACATTTTGATAGATTATCTTTTTTTCAATAGATTTTTGTGTGGAACAGTCCCATTTTGGTGATAACCACTGCAATGCAATCAGGACTGCTGGACCACAGGCCTGTTCTCAGCAGTGAGTCTTTATGAACCCTGGAGAAACCCAGCCACACTGACCATTCCTGATTTGGTCATCTCCAGGATTCTTGCCTTCCTGCTGAGAAGAAACAAGTTGCACCTTCATCCTTTGCAGCTCTGATGTCATAAGAGCCCTGGCTGGAAGGATATCCCTTTCAAGATCCTTTGTATCTGTGGGAAAAGAGATGTCTCAGAGGTGAACACATCATGATGCTTCTTTTATTTATGAGAGAAAGAATTCATGGTTTCCTAGAGGGGAAGTTTTCTGTCCTACACAAATCCTGGGGTTCAGTGTAGGTCATAACAAAAATCTGCATTGGAATATTTGCCAGAAATATTGCAAAGCAGATTAAATGTATGCCCCAGAGAAGAAATGGAGATCCAGCAAGCTGCAGCACTTGGAAGAAAAGTGAAAATTAGTATTATGCACAATATGACATAGATACTGTGTTACTACTACTAACTAATCCATGTGTTTGTTATTCAGCTCAGCCTGCCAACACACACTCCTGAATGTTGGCTGTAGGCATCCTTACCACTGAAGTCAGTTTCAGCCTTGCAGACATCATGACTGTGAATAAACACTCAGGTGGCCCTGGCCCACCAGCCTACCTGTACCTCCAGAGCTCCAAGCAACCATTTGCAGGAGAGCAAAAGAAGTCTGGTGGTTTAAAATGGCATTTGCATCACAAGTTCCAGCACGATCTCTCTGGCTGCTCAGGAAGCAGAGCTTTTCACATCACACCTGCCATGCTATGAAATGAGGTTGGAAAAGTATGAGTGTTAGGGGCCTGCTGGGATAGCTCCATGAGGATCACTGCCCTTTTCTTTCTTCTCTTGCCCTCCAAGCAGTCCATCACCTAGGACAGAGTTCTTCTGCAATAGCATGAATGCGCTGTCTGTACTTCTGGCTGCTGTGCAAACACGCTGCTTTGCTGTTCTGGGGTCAAGAAGGAGAAATGAGCAGGAAGGAAAGCAACTGACTGAGAATAAACCACATCCCAGTAAAGAGATGAAAGACTCTAAGGGATAATCTAGTTTTGTATAGAAGAATCAGAGTTTTCAGAAACCCAGGGAACTGGAAAAAGGCCTGCCTTTCACGAAGGCTGGAAAGCACCTTGGAGGGACTCACTCCATATGTGAGGTGCTGCCCAGAGAGTCCTGCCTCAGCACTGCTGAGGGAGCAGGGCATGAATGCTTTACACAAAGCATTCCCCTGCAAAGAAAATACTGCTCTGGGTGTAAGGAAGCTGCCCGGTCATAAAATGCATGGCTGATTGCAGAGTTGCACAAGAAGAAGCTGGTTCTGACGTAGGTGAGAGCGGCTCTGTGAGCAGCCTGAGATGGCAGGGTTTGGCCAGGTAGCAGCTCACATCCCATAGTTTTCCAGATGATGCTGAACAGACTCATTTTTGAAGGCAGAACCTCAACTCAGTGAGCAAAGAGGAAAAATGGACATGAGGAAAAAATGTAAATGTCTTCTGCATGCTACTTAATGACACATACAGATGTGCTCCACTGCTGGCAGCAAAGGCAAAACAAATGAGCTGTCACTTCCATCCCAGGCACTGCTGGTGACAGGGAAATCCTTTGATAATAGGGACAGATTCGCAATGAGAAGAACATTTTTTTGATTGGCACTTCCCTCTTTACTAAAACCATTTTTTTTTTTCATTTTCTTAGCCAGCATGTACATCCCTAGCCTCTGTTCTTAAAAGATGGACAATAGCCTCCTTACCAGTACGAATTAGCTCTGTGCTGTGAAGGGGACATGAAAAGCAGGCTTCTCTGACAGGGCAAACCTTTCCATCACAGCAAAACACTGCGGTGCATAACAGGCTACAAAACTGTTTTGGTGCCCATTTTTCCTTTGCATAAAAGCCTTTGAACCAGAGTTAGTAATTATGGGAGCCGCACTGTGCACAGCTCCTCAGCTGCTGATATGTTTATCAGCACAGCATCAATCTGACTTGCTTCCAGGAGGCTTAGATGGCATGGGGTCATGCTTGCATCAGCTAATAAACTCCTCAGAGCTGGGTTGATCTCTTTCTTTTGTATCTGTGAAGCAGACAGCATCGGTGGAGTCCCCATCCCTGATTTAAATAGCTGCCTTAATTCAGCAATGACAACCTGCAAGGCTTTAAGGCTTGGGAACTGCAGAGGCATTGCAAAGGGGCAGGGATGCCTCCTGAGAGTTTTGGGAGGTTAAAACCAGATGGGCTTTAGAATTAAAGGAGCAAACAGATCCTGCTGTGTTAAAATATATTTTGTCATGAAAACACAGAGGTTTGCTTTCCTCTCGCCCTGTCTAAACTTCGGCTGAGTATGGCTGGCAAACAAGGGACTTAGAAAGAGTCACTGGCCATGGCAAAATCCTCTTTGATATTTACCCTTGCCTGGGAGGAACAGGGATGCTTGGACAGCAGGCTAGTCCCTCTAATTTGTCCTAGGGTGGATCAGCAGTCTTAGCTTCTTTAGACACTCCAATGATTTCTGAATTCTCTCTTATTTTGTGAGATTCACTGCTAATCCTATGGAGCTAGGAGATCCAATGCTCTAACCATCACATATTGCAGTTTGGGATGAACTGCAAGGAGAAGTTGAGACATAGACACTGGCTAGCCTCTTCATGAGATTCTCAGCTTGCTCATGCTAGGGGTGGAAAAGAAGCTTTTTAAACAAAAGAACAATTTTGGACACAAATAAGGTGTGTGTGAGCTGGGCAAAATTCAAGACAGGTTAGAAAGCAGATTTTTTTCATCACAGAACCTGGAGGTTCTGGAGAGGTTTGCAGATGGAACACTGTAAGCACAACCCCTTCCCTTGGAGACTGAGCACATCTTGTTTGTGAAAACTACTAAATGACAAAATTGTCTAAAATAGAAGGTAAGTGGACATGAGTCAGGAGGCCCTTTCCAGCCCCACATTCAAAAGCAGTTTCAAAGGACTGCCATGCCTCACAATTACAATCATGCTGAGGATGGCTCCTGAGCTTTGCCCGGCTCCACAACACTCATCTCTATGAGAAATTTGGACTGTACTATGTGCAACATGTATTACTCCACTCTAATAGCAACACAGACAAGCACAGACTTGGTACGGAACCAGGCATGGTTTGTCTCATTGCTTTCAGTGGCCACTTTTAAGATGCACCATGCATCATCTTTTCCCTTGTAACAGTGTCCTTAGTTGGGAGCCTGGGCTCTTGATCATCACTTTTTTCCAGGGAAAAATGAGCAGAGAGCTGATTTTCTTACTGCTTCAGCTGGGAGCAGGACTCTGCCCCACCCCCGCCAAGTTTGGACTCACAAAAATCTACCCAAGACACCAGAAGCACAACATCTGAGCAGAGAGCCCCAAACCCATGTCACATAAGCAGCAGTCTGGCCACAAGGAGGTGGCTAGTCAAGCTCTGAACGTTTCAAGGAGTTGTTTTGTTCTCTGCTCTGAGAAGATGAAAGGTACTCTGGAGAGGATAGTTTGGTACATATTTGCTAAAAAGCACCAATAAGCTGGGTGAGAAAAGAGCCAGGTCGTTTTTACCTTCACACAATGCTGGACATCGCCCACAGATAGGAGCTGGAGTGTGGGTCCAGTGTGGATGTACAGGGGTGAACATTTCCTTATCTTCAATTTCCCTGTTTGCTCAGCTGAAGCTAGCTTTCTTGGAATCAGAGGCACTCTTTTTTTTTACAGACAGGTATATTTTCAATCATTAGGGTTCCCACGGAGCCTTCTGCAAAGTTTGCAAGTGTCCCACCCAAACTGCTATTGGAGTGTTTTGCACAGTGCCAAAAATCTCCTTAGTGGTTCAAACTGGGGAAAATTATTACCACTTCCTTTCCTGACACCCTTACATCTGGTGCAGAAAGTTTACAGTGTCCAGGAACATACAGAGAGACATGGTGCTTCTGCAACTGGAGAAAGATGCTATCTCCTGCCTGATACTGTGATATTTGGATTGTGCCACACGGTCTGGCAGTTCCAGACATCTTGCAATGCACATCAGAAGTCTCTGGGGAAAAAAACAGAAAGACAAGAAAGGAGGGTGTGCTGACAGTCAAGCAAAGGTAGAGTTTATGGGAAAGTGAACGGGAGAGGGGCAAAGGAGCAACAGGAAGTTAAGGCTTTGAACAAGCCCAGTCATGCCTCAGGTACTGGTTCTACCTGTCTGCTGCCTGACCACAGCCCAGTCTGCCCAGTGACTGCAGTGGGAACTGGGGTGCTGAGCAGCACTGAGCATGGGGTTTGTTTGCTGGTCGTGTTCCTGCGGAGGAGAGGTGGCCGAGACACGTTGCAATGAGTGTGCCGGTCAGCTGACAGCCCTTGCCACAGGTTCATGTGCAGGAACCAGAAGTGGCTCTGGAGAGGAAATGCTGATCCACGTGTGACATCTCCATTGCAGGACTTGGGAAGCAAGTGGATAGTGACAGAGTAGGATTCAGAGATCTCTGCAGCACACCTCAAGGTGCATCTGCTTGCGAAAGGGATGGCAGAGGAGGCCTGTTGTAGTGGGGTTCCAATAACCTCTCCCGGAGACAGATAAACCCGTGGAAATGACCAGGGAAGCGATATTTAATAGATGTTCATGGATGTTCTTTTATTGTTTCTCTGCCAGCCTCTCAGCATGCCAGCCTGGACCAGACTCCTGCCCCTGGGGAAACCCCCGGTATTCCGGGGCAGGGGAACATGAAAAAGCCAATGAGAGCAGGACTAGGTTACATGTGACCAAAAAGCAAGGAAAACCCGGTATGTCCCAACCATTCCAGGGGCTCTTTTTCCCAGGGGAAGAGGGGGCGAGCCCCAACAGAGGCCCTAGCTACAGGACCAGGTATATCCACAAGTCATTGCAGTTGAAGAGGATTCCCTCTTTACAGAAGAGAAAGGACCCTCCCTATCCAGAACATTTGCCTTTCTCCTACCCTACAAAGTAGGATCTTTGTACAACCTGACCAAGCTCTGAGCTTGGTAAGAAGAGGCAGAACACAAATAAAACAGCAAACAGATGGGCACACAAGCCCTTCTCCATTTTGGAACAGAAACAGCATACTCCAAAGCCAATTACAAACTGAGATTAACTGTTCTGGATTTCATTAATTACATATCAATTAGGTCACCTCAGAAGGAAAACTCATTAGGAGCTATGAAGTAGAAAGGGCATTAGGTAGACACAGTCAGGAAAGACAGTTATCTCCCAGGGAAGGACAAGCATCCTGTGCTCTCTGCCATCCTCGTTGCCTCAGTTTCTTCTCAAGGTTTGGAGACAACCACCATGCATTTCTGCTTTGCTCCTGCTAAAGACAGCAAGTAAAGGGGGGCTCAGGTACCCAGTCTGCAGGTTTTCTGACACTTGAGAGCACCTCAGCCACAAAAAAACTACTGGAGGAACTTTCCTGAGTGCAGCAAGGGGAGCAGGGACACAGGGCTTGGTTCCCTTCAGCCTAGAAACCTGCCGAGCTCTTCAGAGCTACTGAAGAAAAAAAAGGCTTTTCTCGTGACCTACTCATGGTCACACACACAGCCCTGCCAGGAAATATTTGGCCTGCTGTCTCAGGTGACTTATGCAAAATAAGTGGTCACTTTTCCCCTAAAGACAGGTTCTACTTGATAGTGCACTCCTGGGCATTTGCAGCCTGCTCCTCCTGCTGCAGAAATCCATGCTCAAGGGAGAAGCTTTTGCAGTTTTATATGCAGGCTTCACCATCACTGTTTCCTGGCTCTTTCCTCATGGCTTCCTTGGAACAGACTGCCAGAAGTTTCCAGCCCACAGCTGGCTAATCACACACAATTAACATAAACCTGAATATAGTGGGGAAGAAAAGAAAGCTGGGAAAGCCCCCTTTTCTCAGCAGCTGGATGAGGCAATTTCCAGAAAGCCTGGAGGCGTGGGGGAAGCAGGAGCATTTCATGAGGTTGTGGGTCCATGTGAAAGGGCAGGTGAGGGCAGTTCAGGACGGCACTTGGGCTCCCTCAGCTTCAGCACTGCGGGCCGAAGCAGGACAGCAGGGAAACTGCCTGCCCAAACACCAGCCTTACTGCAAAGGGGGCAGGGGAAAAGCACTCTGAACGATGGTGGGCGGGGGGGTGCCGAGAGCAACATGACTTGCAGGACAACAGAGAGAACCTGGATGCAGCTTCCTAGAGCCTCAGTGCAGCACGGTAGAGACAGAGCATATGAGGCTAGGGGACATGTCAGAACTGACGGGTGAGGTTTCATGTTTCTGGGTAGCTTGCCTCAGAGATGCTCTCCAAGCCATGCTCCCGTAAGTTCTCTTCTGCCAGTGCTGGTGCTCAGCTGGTGCCCTGGGGGGTTGGCTCAAGGAGCCACACTAGCAGAAGACAGATCCCTGAAAAGTGAATTGCTTTTCTCCGGGATGTTTTAGGGGCAGCAGCGCTAATGTGAGGAAAGCTACATGAGCGTAAAACTACTCCTTCTGCAGGGGCTAGCTGTAGGACAGACTGAGTTGTAATGCCGAGTTGCTCCTTTGGGCTCAATTTTCACCATCCACTCTGCAGGCCACTGCTCACCCAGGGCACCAGCTGAGCTGCCTTGCACCCTTGGCTGGAGGCTCCCATCACATAGAGGGCTGGGACAGCCCAGCAGACAGCTCGCCTAGCAGAGAAACAGGATGTCCCTTCCAGCCTGTCCCACCAAATGGACCTGCCTGGCACTTGGCGATACGAAGACCATTGCCAACCTGATGGAGCACAGCTCACGTCCAGTGCACAGAGACAAACGTTCTGGAAGAAGCTGCAGTGGATTGTGAAACATCAGCTGTGAGGTACAGCATGTGAGATCTTAGATCAGTTCTTTGAATCCAGGGCCTGTGGAGAAAGAGGAGCCTAGTGGTGAAAAAGTACTGATGAAAACAAATAGCTGTTTCCTTGGTAGTTGGACTTCCTTCTGGACCTCACCCACTTGCCCCAGGGTTTGCCAACAGTGGAAGTTCCCCCACTACACAACCTTTAGTATTCAAATGGCAGTGTCTGGTACATTGACTATTTCCAAGCAGAGACCTCCAGATGCTTACTCATTTTCCTGATGGCCAGGTATTTGCACAGGTTTTACAGCCCTGCATATTTAAGACAGTAATGTGATGGGAATGCAAGAGAAAAGAGAGAAGATAAAGCCCCCCTGGCTGAGAATGCGTATATACAAGGTGGTTGGAAGAAGGGTGTTGGGCACATACACTGTGCCAGCTCTTCCATTTACCTAAGGGGTTGCATTCTGCAGATTCTGTCTCTGGTCAGTTAGTTGCTGAATGGGAAAAAAATGGAAGTAGGAGGGAAATTGCATGGCTGAGCAGCAGAGGAGTAGTGGATGGATCAGCTAGCAGAAGACATGGCAGGCAAGAGGTGATTCCTGAGGAAATCTGTTTTCTATTTAAGACAGATTTGCCCAGGCTTTGGGGTAAAGGGGAGAAGAGCTCCCCCATCCCAAAATACTAAGAGGAGAGGGAAGGGAAAATTTGTTGACAGGGTGTAATTCTACAGCATAAGCAGGGATAGTTTCTAAATATGAGAGAGAACCAGTTCAAACTGGTTTAACAGAAACTCCATGCATCAAAAACCTCTAGCAAGGACATTAGAATAAGAGAGTTGCATCCTTGCTGGCAGCTCCTGTCTGCTCGCCTGCAGAGCTGCATGGTCCATATGATGACCCCATGGCTCTCCAGAGCTGTTGAGCCTCCTCAGGTGTGTGACAAATGCCCCTTCATCATCTAATATAGATTTGCAGGGAAGACTTGTATGGCAAAGCCTGGAAGACAAAGGTACCAGCTTCCAAATTTGATGACAGTCTATTAAAGAACTGTTTTGGCTTGCTTTGATTTTAATGAAGGTTCTACTGCCTGAAGTCCTCTGATTACTGGGAAAAAAAATCTCTTCTTTCTTTCAAAATGTAGTGTGTATGTTGGGGAGAGCACTATAAGTCAGCAAAAAAAAAAAAATCTGTGGAACTGATCCAAATAGATAAAAGAGAGAGAAGCATCCAAATGTTTTGGGTTTTTTTAAACTGTCACTGACAAGTTTTGGGGGTTGGACTGGTGACCTCAGTAGCTGGGCCTAGCTGTGTGTAACCCATACACAACCAAAGGGAAGTAGACCCAGGGCAGAGAGCACCCACAAGAGGCTTGGGAGACCCTAAGTCAATTCTCTGTTCTTCTGAATGTTGTACCAGCTCTCCCCTGTCTTGCAGGTGGATACAATGCTTTGAGACCTGGTGGAGTATGGTAATATGGACCATCACATTACACCAAAAAATAGATGGGAAGGAAGGGAACAGGACCTCGCATATTATGGAGCTCATAGAGGCTCACATCTCACATCTCAGCACTAACTCCAGCAGTACACAATGTCCCTGCTGCTTTGACAGTACAGTGTCCAAGGCAACACCAAGAGGGATATTAAGATATTGCTGCCCCCTCTTGTGGACATTTCAAAAGGAGATGGCAAACCACCCTGGGCAGCTGCTCTAGCTGAACAATACCCCATACTGAATAAAAAATGGAGCAGTGCAGCCTGGAGCCCGTGCTGGAGGCAGGAGTCTTGGGGCCCCTGCAGCCTATCTGAGGAAGGGAAGGGCTCCCACAGTGCCTACATGAGAGGGACACTATCGTTTGATTTAAAGAAGAGTTTCTGGCTGGGGGAGTCCCAGCAGCTCAAATTTCTGGACCAGTGTTTTGCTTCAACTGCTCACAAATATTTTTCAACAGTCCTGAAGCAGCTGTCATATGGGTCAGGTGTGTCAGGGCAGAGAACAAAGACACAGGCTCTTTGTATGCATTGAGACTGGTGGAAAAATTCCCTTCTTACCCCGGAGCACCTGGCTGGCTCCAGCAGGGCTCTTGTTCCTCTGCATCTCCCATCAGCTTCTCACTGTCACTTTGTGTATCATCTCACGTAGGCTGGCTCTGGACAGCTTGGAGAAAATGGTAATTAAATGTTGAGAGACCTCCGTAAAATCTTCTAAAGCTGTTACAGGAACTGATGGTTAGTTTCAAAACTCCTCACACAGCTGGAGATGAGGACTTCTTGGAGAGGCAACTACTGAATAAGGGCCACAGAAACTCTGTCACGCCTCAGGTGGCACCTTGCCCAGGAAACCCTGGTCAGCCAGGTTTCCTGGCGGAAAGGTTCCTTCATGTCCTGTTAGGTGCTGCAGAAGAGATCAGAGCTGCTAGAATTTCTAGAGGTGACTGTATGTCTCTATGACTATAAGCTATTACAATAACATGCAGTTCTGTGCTTGATAACCAAGGGAGAGTATTTCCAATTTCTCTCTCTATTTCTCCGAGGAGAAAAAGAAAAATAAAGACTGTCTGGAAAGTTTTCACAGGCTATTTCTCACACAGGCAATATTTTAGTATTTTAACATTTGCTTACCACATGCTGGACTAGACATGGTATTTCAAATCTGCATGTGTTCCATTTAGGAGCTCAAAGCACACTGCAGTAGGAGCAAGTCTGGTCATTCTTAATGCTTGAAGTAGGGCGGGGAGAAATAACATTCAAGATCTGTCTTTACATTATGCAAAGCTTGCACACAACACTCTTCCTTCTTTCCCCCAGCTTTAGAGCTCTTCTTTTTAACCGGAATGAACAGTTTGGTCTCAAAAGCGAAATAATTTCTTCCCTAGGCCATAAATTAGGCCTGAGGGCTAAAGTAACTTAGCAGAAAGTTTCACCCCACTGTAGCTTTTGTGTGTGGAACAGTATTCTGGCCTGCCACTGTGGAGCCATCCCTTGTCGTATCAGGGCAGCTGCGGCGTTTGTTTGCAGAGCCATTGTGCCCCAGGGAAGGCAGAGACACACGATAGTTAGCAGTGAGTTAATGCTTCCTGCATCCAGGCCAGTAGCCACACAAACCCTGCGAGGTCCCCTCCAGCCTGCTGGGATAATCTCAGCCAAAAGCTCAGGCAAATCCTCCTTCCTGAGGAGTCAGAGCAAGGTGACTGAACAGCTTTGCTGGTCAGGAAGGGCAGAGAGGCTCCATGGTCCTTCTGCAGAGGTGGAAGCCACCAACAGGCAGACTGAACAATGTGAAGGGGCAGTAGTTTCTCCTGAGTGAGGCAGCACGGTGGGCAGCAGTTCCTGGGGCCTGGCAGGAGCCTGGCTCCTCAAGGCATGCCAACAACCCTCTGGAAAACACTGACCTCGGTGGGGAAGGCATTGTCTGCATACACTGCAAGGACAAGGTCCAGGTCCAGACCTCAGAGCCTCCTGCACCACAGAGCAGCTGTGGGGAGCACGCCAGGAGCTCCACGCCAGGAGCTCCATGCCAGGAGGAGCAGCTCTGCCCTAAACCAGCCCGCAGGTTCACACAGCTGCGTGTTCCTGGTAGCTGGGAAACGTGGAGGATATGCTCCCTGTCCAGCACAGCCAGTGCAATGGGGCAGCTCAGCTGTCACTGAACATTGTTCTTGCTTGGGCAGTGAGGCAGCCTCCCCTCACCGCTGGCACCTGAGGTGTGGGATTCTCATTTTGCAAAGTTTCAAACTCTGGGCTCCTGTTCCCATCTGAAAATTTCCAAGAGCTGGGATTTCCTGGGAAACAGGAGCCCTTATGTCAGGTGGGGGTGCAGGGGCTGGAGGCAGCTAGGACTCGGGGGGTGCGGGCCCAGAAGCCACGCAGGGGAGGGCTCAGGCCGGACCTGCAGCCTCCAGCACGGCTGTGTCCAACACCAGGGGACACAAAGGTGTGGTGTAAGTGAAAGAGGCTGCAAAGCACGTACCCGCCTCTCTGGAGACGGTCAAGAGAAGCAGCCGTGGTTTCAGGTGGTGCTCCCAGGCCAGGGGTTACTGCCGGGAGGGAAGCAGTGACCCCATCAGCAGCAGAGCTGCTCCTGGGGCAGCACTTCAGGGGACAGGAGGGATAATGTTTGCACTTACGCCTGCAAGTAGCTGGAGATGGCAGGATGGGAGAGCTGGTGTAGAGTGTGCAGTCATGACAGAGCAAAGCCCACAGCCCAGAGCAGAGTGCAGGGAGAAAGCATTCCTGCTGCGAGCAGCACTCGGAGGCCCAGCCAGGGTGGCCAGGTCAGCGGTGCAGGGCAGGTCCTCCTGGTTCCCCTGCAAACCCTCTGCCAATTAGCCAGTTACATTTAGCTGACTTTACACCGCAGGTCTCGAGTGATCACCAGCCTGAAGACACAGTTAGAGCAAATCGTGTTTGAAGAATAGTGTCTCCTTTTGGTTTCAGACCCAAAGCCCAAACCAGTCTGACCAGCTGGAACCCAGTTTCAGGTTACACCCTGCCTCGCTCTCTGGGTGACTTAGTGGGTAATAACGTTGCTCCCAGAACACCTCATGCAGTAGTTTCCTCTTCAGGTATCCACATATGTTGCATGCCCTGCTTCCAGCCCTCCCCGCTGCAGCAGCTCTCCCCTGAGATGCCAGTCTGGGCAGATGAAAGGGTGTGAGATAGCAGGCATGGGAAAGGTATCTGCCCCCTCTGTGGGTCATTGTTCCTCAGACACCACTCCCAAGCCAGATAAGACAAACAATTCCTTTTTATTATCAGAGTGAGCACACAAAAAAATAAATCAAGACATTAGGTTTATTGCATAGGCCATGATAGGCTGTGGGAAAAGCAAAGAGATGGAAGAAATGATATGAGACAGAAAAGGAGGAATCTGACCAGCCCCAGGAACACTGAGGCAGATGCCTGTGATGGGGATAGGCATGCAGTCAGATTGCCAGCAGGCTCTGGGCAGCAATTTCTTTCCTTTCTGCCCAGGCATTAGCCCAGGGAGGCAGCTCTCCTGCCACTGCACTTGAGAGGACCAAAGCCCTGCCCTGAGCTGGAAATGGCTTTACCAGAGCATTCCAGAATCATTCTGCTCTTGGCCCTGAAAGAGTCCAAGCATTTAAACTGAAGTCTGTACACAGATTTATGCTTCTTAAACACACACACACACACACACACACACACACACACACACACACCGGTTTCCTCTCTTTTCACAGCAGTTTTCCAAGAAGAGCAGGCAGAGGAAGTTTAGGGATTGGTGCCAGCCCCACAGCCAGCAGTACATCAGGCACTTCACAAATAGCTTCTTCTGCCCCAACAGAAATCCTCAGCTCACTGAAGTTCAAGCCTGGACCAGCAGATGCTGCAGGACAGAGCTCGGATGCAGCTCACTGCAAACGGACTACAGAGGAACACATAGGACCAGGACTGGGACCAGGACATTGCCAAAGTGGGTAATTCACATGCTGCCTTGGGGCCAGAGATGAGCTTTGGACCTCCTGGGGCTGGGCTGGGCTCATCTTGTATTGGGAAGGACAAGCCAGCAGGAGCAAGGAAGCCTGCGGACATTAGCTGGTGATATCCAGCCCACTCCTGTGCTCTGGGAGACGCCAGGGACTCAGGTCAGGCTGTGTGCTCAGAGGAACATGCAGTAAAATCAAAGCTGCAGCTTTCCTGCACAGTCAGCAGGGAAAAAGTATGGACATTTACTTCATGTGAGAATAAACAGATATTTTCTCAATGTGTTTGGGTTCAGACTGAACGCTGGCAAAGCAACCAGTGCAACACACAGAAAAATGGTGAACACGTACTGTACACAGGAGACTGAAACACAGCAGCCAGGCAGAAAAATGTCTAGGTGTGCTTTTCTGTTAAAAAATAAAGCCTAGTGACTTAAGCAGGTATTTCTGTTTCTGTCCATCTTGAAAACAGGAACTGCCAGAGAGTGTCACAGGGCCCTTGGATCAGGTCTGGATGATTATGTCAATCCCACAGACCTCAAGAGATACACCATGACCAGGCAGACTGCTGCAAGGTAGTGCACCTTGCAGAGGACTGGGAAAAGGGGAGAAAAATACAAGGTTGAATGGAAGAAAGTGACACTGAAAACAAATTGCTGGGTCTGGTGAGCTTGCACCATTTACCAACATGAATGCTACACAGATCCAGTTCCAGGCTCCTTCAGGAAGTTGAGCAAAGTTGTGCTCCGGGTTTGAGCAGGAAGAAAGTGGAATTCAGAGTTTCACTGGATTGTTTGAGGTTAGGAAGGGATGGATGTCAGAGAGCAACAGAATGGCTCCCCATTCCTCACTTTCCAGAGCAGCAATTTAGCCTAGACAATCACAAATACTAGTACTGCCAAATCACAGCTAAATCTTGGCCTGATGCTCCAAATGTCTTCACAGAGAATGAGTCCTTCAGGCACAGACCTGTGTCTAACAACAGAACTCCAGAACTTATGGTGAGTGCCCCAGTGCTGAACTGGAGAGAGAGGCTGTAGTTCAGACTGGTTTGGTGGCACTGCTGTAGAACAAATGCTCAGTGTCCTCTGTGGTGGAGAGGGTTGAGTTGGTAGCAGTCGTAGGCTGACGGCGGCGGCTGTTCTTCTTCCTTTTCTTCAAGAAGAAGTATCCAATGAACACCAGGACCACCATGATGCAGATCCCGAGGAGCACAGCAATCACTACCTCAAAGGCACCTGCAGGGATACGTGAACATGTTAGAAGGGATGCTACACAAACTCTGATGCAGCAGGAGTGGCCAGGAAGAAGCAACAGCTGGCACGACAACAGGGTGGTCACTGCACAACCAGCAAAGAAGAAAAATGGCAACTGCACGGCGTAAGGGTATGGCCAAGGCACAGCCAGCCTGTCTCCCAAATGATACTTCCCATCATCTCCCAGATACACCACGCCCTCTAAAGGCTGTTCCGTGACTTTGGCAGGCTTGGCCATTTGACAACCCTAGGAATATCAACTCCTTCTGCAAAGGCAGCCTTGTGTCATACCTCAACAGGGAGGCGGCCACCAGGGGGTGGTCACAGAAGGCACCTCCTGGCTGGGACAACACTGAGGGAGTGAGCTATGGAGGATAGGCTGAGTTTGTGGGAAAGTGCTCTTAGCAATGGTGTGAGCACTTGTTCTCCAGCCAACCAAACCCCTGCATCATCAGTGGAGACAATGAAGCATGAGGCATTTGCAAGATGGTGTGAATTGAAAGATTAAATCAATCTCTAGGATTTAAGAACAATAACCTTCATGTCACATTTTTTAAAAAAACTTGTATTTCAATAGCGCTGGGCTTTTTCAGTGTTGTAGAGAGGTTGTATAGGGTCATCACATTTCCCCACAGTCTAGCACCCGACATTCACATATCTGCTTAAGTCTTCTTTCTTGTAGAAGTTAGTAGTCCTTATGTGAAATTGGCCCTTAGGAAGAGTTTTACGTCCCATTTTTTGATGTTGAACAGTGGAACATTTGTGCAAGTTGACAGAAAGAAAAACAGGAGTCTCTGTATGAACCACTGAGTCACAGACATAGGGTAAAATGGACCACAGTTGCACAGTGCACAGAAGCATCTCTTGCCACTGCCAGCATCCCACAAATCCCACACTGCTTCCCCAGCTTCAGAAGGGGTGTGGGAGAGAAGGCTACTATTTGCAAGGAAAGAGAAAGTATTTTTCAGGATAAGGAAAAGCAACAAGAAAGATCTGTAGGGAAAACTGTTACTCACTTAAGATAGCAGTTTGGGACTCAAATGATTCCCATCTTCGGCCAATGACATCTGCTTCTGAATTGGGAACACAGAAGGGGGAAAAAGGTTTTACAAAGAAGGTTGGGAACAAGGGATAGGACAAGTTTCTGAGGAGCATATTTCGAGTGCTCTGAAGTGACTGAATGCACACAGCACCCCTTCTTGACAGCCATGGTATTGAGCTCTCCGGGCAGGCTGTGAGGCCCAGTGCAGCTGAGGGAGGTATGTGCCTCTTAACAGATACAGTTTGGCAGAATTCTTCCTGTTGGCCTCCAAAGCAATATGTACCAAGTGTAACCCTCTCTCTTGTTTGTTTAAAACTTCAGGCTAATATGTGTCATTCAGGATTTTTCTAATTTCTCCCCACTCACTTGGGGAGACCTGGAGCCAAGCTAGGAGGTTAGATTCTCTTCAAAGCAGATATATCGTATCTCTGGTTAGTTTTGTCAACCTCCTTTGTCTCTTTCTCAACATCAACACCCAAAATGCTTTCCAGCTCTGGGAAATGACAGGCTGCATTGCAGAAAGGTGCTGTAGATCCACAGTTCCCCAGAAACCATTGGTCGTGTTGAAGGACACTATGGGTCATGGCCAGGGTTTGAGAGCAGAGCAGCTTTGACTGAAAGCTCCCGAGGCACTGCCTCTTTGGGACCACAGAACTTAATCTGAAGTGATTTTCCCAGTTTGATCAGTAAAACTCCAGCCCTCACTATGTATGCTTACTTGTGATGCCTGAACATGATTTCATGCACTCTTCTTCTTGCTCAAAGTTGTTGCTGTTGCCACCACAGCCCCCATAGGTGAAGGGATCACATTTCTCCAAGAATGGGTTATAGTACCAGCGGGGGATGCTCTCAGTGCACTGTCCAGTAGCAGGCAAGTCCACACAGTGGCCTGGCAAAGCAAGGCAGAGGTGCTTTAGTCCAAGCAGTGTCTTCCCAGAGCAGCAAAATTTTCTACTCACAACAAAAGAGCACAAGCACCATGGCAGAGGAAATCTACAGCCAGAACAGTGGCTCTCAGGTCCCTACTGCTCAGTTGCCAGCTGGTCAAATTGGCAGTGCCAAGGTGAGCTGGCACCTGCCATAAATCCAACTAGCAAGCAGAAAAAGGAACATCAGACCGGGCAGTCATGGTAAGGCCTGGATTCACACCCCTGTGGAAATGACTTGTCCTCCCTGGGAGGCAGAAGGGAACACGAAGAGCCTGGACACACAGAAACCACAGATCAGCTCAGGTCTCTCCTACAACAGAGCTGCATTTAAGTAACTTGGAATATACAATTTTAGCCCAGTGATAGGTCCACTGTCTACACTTTAACAAACAAGGAAAAGATATGGGATCAAGCCCAGACATTGCTGTGTCCCCCACACTGCTTTGGTTTGCACTGTTTCAAAAAAAAACATGCTGCATGGTTTTGTACAGGCCAGGTACTGTGCCCAGCAAACAACATGCATGAGACCTACTTGGATGGAAAAAGTTTAGGCAGGAAAGCCTGCTAACAACAGCTGTCCTCAAAGCCAGAGAACAGGCCCTTGCTCATTTCAGTACAGGGACTACACAGATGCTACACCTGGTTTTGGATTTTTAGAGGGAAGCAGTTTTACCACGGAACAAGACTGAAGAAAAAACCTAAAGCTGGAAGAGGTCCGCCGAGGTGCTCTGCATGGTACGTACCTTGCTTATGTGTGACATTAATTTTCTGCAGTCTATTGAACTCACGAGCATCTGCAAGGGAAACATTTCATGTTAAAACTTCTCTCACCAGTTGAAAAGAATTGCCTCTGTCCATGCACACATGGGCAGACAGGGCTTTCCTGCACATTCCTTTGCTATCACAAGCCAGAGAAAGGGAGATATCATTTGATGTTGTTAAGTATCTCAAAGCTATGAGAGGAACATGGGAAAAATAAAACGTAGTAACAAGAAACTCTTCCCAATTTTCAATCCACAGATACAGAGACAAAACCAAGGAAAACAAAGGCTGCTTTTTTATTTTTGTTTTCCATTGAGAACCACGGGAAAAGTCACTCCAGGTTTTAAGAAATATAAAAGAGCACTAGTGCTGAATATAAGAGATGGCAAGAGAGAGGAATCACAGGCTTGCAAATCTAAAAAGGCAACAAAACACCCACACATAGGAAAGAGATTACGGGAATTCAGAAGAGGTGAGGAGGGATGGAAGAAGGGAGGAGATAGTGTGGATTTGGGCACGTCACCACTGTGCATTTACATTAGCATAACAGGATGTTAAGGGGACTGTGCCACTGGACAGACTTGGAGAAATCATGGTTCCCTTTCCCATTTCCCAACTCTGAGAGCAGGTAAGGTCATTCAGTGAGAAAACTATTGAAAAGGGATGGAAAGATAGGCCTGAAGTCTTACAGAGAGGTGCAGAGAAGAGAGTCAAAGCGTATTTAAGAGGCAGGAAACATCACAGAAGGAAGGTCATCTCTTGCAGTCAGCAGAGATACAGGAAAGGGCAGAACCTGCCAATGTAATACTGTGGAAAGAGATAATGCAGGGTCAGGAGATAGGAACAGAAGACACCAAAGTGTTGACTCACCACCTGTAACTTACATTGGACCCATTCCTGGGCAGATAGTAAATTGTCTAAGCCAGAATTTAAAGTACTTACATTGTTCACAGTACATCTCATCCGATTCATCAGCACAGTCGGGAGTTTCATCACACTCCAGATAGGCATCAATGCAGCAACCATCCTTGCATCTGAAGAAGGGGGCCTGACAGTTCCCATTGCATACTGCATCAGAAACAGTTCAGAGACCTCATTAAAATTCATTGTTGCTCCCTGCCAGATGCTTTATAAAGGATTTAAAAGCTGCTGATAGGGCTGGCAAACAGGAAACAAGGCAGATCGGTAAAGGTCTCTCCTCAGTGACACCCCAGACTCAAAAAAAAAAAAAACACACTGTTC
>VYZQ01056067.1:94349-123286 GCA_013400655.1 Mystacornis crossleyi
AAGGATTTAAAAGCTGCGTATGGGGGTGGCAAAAAGGAAAAAAGGCAGATCGGTAAAGGTCTCCCCTCAGTGACCCCCCAGACTCAAAAAAAAAAAAAAAAATCCTGTTTATAAATGAAACATTGCTCTGGAAACAGCCATGTTTCCTCTCAGAAAGAAGTACATAGCAGGTGGAAGTAAGAATGAGCTACTCAGGAAGAATACAGAAACACTGCCCAAGCATGGGGGATTAAATTAGGAAAGCCAAACCGAAACCTGCACACTGGGCTGCAAGAGCTTCAAACCCCTCTGCTCCAGAGGTGGTCCCAAGTGCTGAGTACTGTGCCCAGTTCTGAGCTCCCCAGTGACAAGACATTGATGTAGAGTAAATCTCAGCAAGAGCCTGGAGCACAAGACTTAGCACGAGGTTATGGAGAAGACAGAGATTACAGAGGAGACATACTCATTTTGGAGCACAATAATAGGATGAGCAGCAACAGACAGGAACTGCAAAAAGGGAAAGCAATTCAGTATAAGGGGAAAAAATTATAATGAGGGTCATCAAACATTGGTACAGTTCGACCAGACAAAGTGTAAAGTCTCCTTTTTCAGAGATACCAAAAACTGGACTGGATACAGTGCTGAGCTACCAAATGTGACTCAAAGCTGGACCTGCTTTGAGAAGGGGTTGGATCAGATGACCTCTAGAGGTAATCCCCAACCTAAATTACCCTGTGACGTGAAAGTGAAAGGCTTAGTAAAGAAATTAGTCTCCAGTGCCTCACTTTCCACACTGAGTCCTAATCAAAAGCCACAGGAATGGACATGAGACACTCAGCCCAAGCTTGCATAGCATTACACTGTCATATGGGAGACTCACCTGGCTGTTGTCGCCCACCAACAGAACCTGAAGAGACAAGGGAAAAAATAAAATGAAATAAATTTACCACCACATCATTTTGTCAGCTTAAGACCACCTTTATATTGCCTTCATGTATCACATGAGAAGAGCATATTTTCTGGAAGGAAGCCCTGATTAGGGAGGTGAAATATGGATGCACACCACTCAGAGACCTAGATGAGTTGTACCCACGTGAGGCAGGCCTGGAGGAGCACAGGGGAACTTCCCACCATGAGCTAGACCATTTCCAAATTGTCTTTCTTTTCCAAGGCTTTTATGTCCCTTTTCAAGCAGTGCACTGCAACGGGCCTGGCAGTGGCTCAGACCATTTATCCGAGCAGCACTAAATTGTTTTCAGTGGCTTGAGGGTGCCAAGGAGAGAGATTAATTTCATTTGGGGAGTAAAGCACTTCTGGCTCCCAACTGCACAATGCTGCTCTCTGAATTTAGGTCTCAGATGTGACACAACGATCTGGTGAGGGCTTCTGCATACGAGGGACACTGTCCAGTGCTTCAGGAGCTGGGTCGGATACGTTGGCAGCTTAAGACAATGACTGCCCATCCATAATTAGCCCAGTCTCCTCAGCTTACTGGGCTGTAACTTGCTGTCAGCCAAGAGGCTGCAGTACCTGTCCACAGGGTCATCCTGATCCTATGAGAAAGAGGGGGCTGGATTTTTGAAGGACTCACCTCTGACATTCTTGCAGGCGAGTTTACACTCCTCTTCCCGTAAGTAGTTATTCTTGTTGGGCTTGCAGCCACCAAAAATGAACTCCTCACACTGCTGAAGGCTTGGGTTGTAAAACCAGCGTGGAAAAGACCCCCGACACCAACCCACCTTCTTTGGAGTCAAACAATGCTCTGTCAAGAAAGTTAACAGAAAAGGGTCTGGGGTTAGCTAAGTCCTTCGGAAGGCTTTCTTTTTTGTATATGTGGAGGCAAACAAAATCTTCCAAAGGACATGTCTGAAAGGTTTATAAAATCTTGAGCAGCCTGGAGAAGGAGAGTAGGGAATCATGGACTGAATTTTTTTATAAGAAAGGGAGGGTCACAAAACCAAATTAGAAGGTGCCATATCCATAAAACAAAAGGAGCTGCATCTGGACACAGCACATAGTTAAGCTGTGAAACTCCTTACATCAGGAGGTTGCTGTTTTTCAAAGATTACATGAGGTCAAAAGGGATTCATACATGGTTATTAAACATGAAGACAGCATCTTCTGCTTAAAAAACTCCCAGCTGCAAAATCCTTGGGGATTAGTCAAGCATAGTAGAGATTTACTGATAGCATGTCATGTTCTTGCACTCTTTCCAAAGTACCAACCTCTGCACACTGTTGAATGCAGTGTATCAGAGTTTGGTCAGACCATTAGCATCACTTCACATGGCTGCTTTTATATTTTTGTGGTACCTGAGGTAGGAGAAGACATCTGCTGCTTAGCTATTAGTCAACCATTTGTCCAAGAACTCCTCACTCCTAATACACTTCTAATGCTGAAAATTTTCATGATTAATCAAAGCCATTAAAGGGAAAAAAAAGAAGTCCAGGGATACACTGAATATCTTGCAGACAACTCCACCTACCCTGCAACCTAAGGGCCTTCACAGGAAAAGCAGAGAGTCAATAAGACCTTTCACATTCTGCTGTTTTGCAACCTCATTTGCACCCCAAGCTTCATCCACTCTGGCATCACCCAGTAGAGGGCAATGACAGGCGGAGCAAATGGGATTACTGCAGCCCCATCTCCAGCAAGAGTATGCAAAAACCCCAAAATAGATCACTAGGAATGCAGAGACCTTCCACTGGTGGTGGAAGGCAGTAGTGCAGGCTCTTACTGGGAAAAGCTGACATGCAAGACCAGTCTCTGGATTGTGCTCTTCTCCCATCTACCCCTCTGAGAAGAGCACCAGTAATGCCAGAGCAGGCTCGAGGACTCCAGGCAGATATGTGTGGGCTCAGGCTCACCTTCTGTCTGCTCAGAGCTCAACACCATGATGGTGATGTTGGTGAAGTCTTGCTGTTGTGCAGTGTCCGTGACAGTAAGCTGGAAGACGTAAGTCCCCACCTGTAGGTTGGAGATTTCTACCTGATCTTCTTCGTGCTTCTGAGAATGCAAAAGAAAGGCTTATGTAAGAAAAAAGTACTTCTAAGGAAGGAGTGACTGAAGCTGTGCAAGGTCCATGTTCCTGCATTAGGGAGAAAGGAACTTGGATGGAAACGTTTAAGCAGATGTCTGGCATGAAAAATACCTCAGTGCTAGACAATCCCCCCAAACCCATGGACTGGTACCCAGCTGGAATAGCAGAGAGAACAAGTACTACAAGCATAATTAGATATTTCATGTTTTGGGGCATTGTGAAAGCACAAGGAAATATAAAACTCTTTGGAGAGGACAGAAATACCTGTAGTTTTTATTTAACTTTTTAAAACTTAAAACCTATTATGAATCATTTACTTAGTACATAGAGAATAAGGTAGGTGTATTTAATTGTTTTGTCAGAAGTGAAAGCTACAACTTCATTGACACAAACTTTTCCTCTATATTTACAACAGAATTGGACCTTCATTTCCATGCTGTCTCTGGTTTTTGTTAGGTTTCAAAAGAACAGAGCCTTGCCATATATCATTTTAATGTAGTTAATACAGCATAACATTAGGGGTCCTCCCCACCTCCACAAAAGTTACTTTGGTTGGGCTAGGGCAAAGGGAAAAGGAAAGGAGCACCTGCTGAATTACACAGACCCCTTGGCACTCTAGAGTTTGTCACTGCTGATGTTCAAAATCAGTTGTGGGCCTGATGTACTCATCTGCTAGTTCTTCCAAAAGGTGCCACAAGAACTCCGTATGAGCTCCATGGCTTTCCAAAGCATTTTGCGGAAGTTTAAAAAAAGTAATTTGCTCCGCTAAAGCCACAATTCACTTCTAAGCTCTATCAAACAGGCAGTGTTCACACCCCAGAGATCTTGGATCCAGACAGGAGACATGAGTTCTGCTCCAGCTCAGATAAAATATGAGGAAGAACTTACTCTTTAAAGAGAGGCAAAGTCCAGGAAAAGCCCCAGAAGAACAGAAGCAGAGCCTGAGACTGGATTGTTCAGAGACAGAAGAGGAAATGCACTTAAGTGGACAGAGTAGAACTAAGGGAAGGCCCTTCACTGAACTTTAGGAGCTTGGGACCAGAAATAGCTCTTGCATGGAAGCTCTGTCCTCTCAGCAGCTCCCACCCAGGCAGGTCACGTATTGCTCAGGAAGGCTTGAGACAGCACCCCATGCAGGGAGCCTGAGACCTCATGAGGCCAAAAATGCCACTTCCAAGAAGTGTGCGAGAGGAGGAGGGCAACCACAAGGACTGCTCCATAGTTTTTGGGAACAGGTTCCTGGGTGAAGAGGGAAGTACAAGGTGACCTTTAAGTCAGGGCTCTGACTGACCAACCCAGTGCAGACCACAGGTGACACTGAGCAAGCTGCTTATTTCCTGCAGCTCCCTACCTTCATCTCTGCAGAGGGGTCGCCAAGGATCTGTTTCCATTCATAGCTGACAATGCCATGGTCATCCGTGCTCTCTGTGCCTCTCAGCATCACTGGCTCCCCCGGCTGTACCCTCATGTCCTTGACAGCACGGGCTATTGGAGGATGGTCATCTGCAGAAGAAATGTAGAACAAGGCTTGGATAAGAGGTTGAAGGGTCCAGTCCTTGCCTCCGCTACAGGAAAACAAGAGGGGGGGATTCTTCCAGGCTAAATCAATCGAGACTTCCACTGCTGAAAGGAAAACACTTCTATATAGCTATGCTCCTTGCAGCCTGAGCAAGCAACAGGCAATCAGTACCATTATTACTGCCCTCACTGATTTAGTAAGCCCACACACAACCCACTATGGCATCATCTTTGAGCCAGTTGGCTCCCTGGGCACCTCTGTTCACAGGAACCATCATAAGAAGGTGGCCCTGTGGCTACAGCCATCGTGCTTCTGAGTGTGGGATCACATCCTCGCACAACAGCACAGAGCAATCTCCGCCCTTCACTTAGGGACATGCCCGGATCTGGGTGTTGAAGAATGTGGAACTGACTCTCATCATTCCTACCACTGCCTCCAAGCACTGTGTTAGTGTGTTTAAGACAGAGCTACACAATGTGGGACTCAGATGGGAAATATTTGTCTCCAGGTCATCTTCCACCCCACTCTCTGACATACATGCCTTTAGAACAGCACAAAAACACCATTCATGAGATTGTTATTTTTGTACCACTCCATGGAATAGCTTACCAGCAACTTCCACAATCTATTAAATGCTTTTCCAGACTGTAAGTACAAGAGATGGAAACTGATCCCTGCCCATGCCAGCAAGAACAGCCTATACAGTGACACTATTGAGCCTGACTCATAACTCCTTTCGGACTGAATGTCTCTGGTCGCAGGCTTTGTGCATAGCTCAGCCCATAAAACTCCACCTGGTAGCACCTGTACCAAGTCCAAGACTCCGTGTTCCAGTTCAACCTGAGTCTTTTGTAAAGGCACCAACCATCATTTATAAGCTAGATAGAAATCACTCTGCCATTACACTGTTGTATCAACTGTGACTGAAGGAGAGGATTAGTGTCCAAACCCCTTAGAAAATTACCCCATTAGCTGATTATTTTCACTGTTGCAGACTTGCTCCTAATTTCCTGTTTGAGTGTCTCTGGATTCCGATCCCAGCTGCTGACTCTTGCTGCAGTCTACTGAAGGGACATTTAATATAAGGCATATGTACAAACAAACTTGACATTAAAAGAGGCCACTTAGTTCTTTTGTCACCTTGTACACACCACTGCAAGCTCTGGAAAGGGGACACATTCCTACCATTCCTGCCAGGCAAACACCATGAGCTTGCCAGGGAGAAAGGCAGCCTACTCCCTGCCACCGTCCTGCCAGGGTGAGCCCGGTAGGTGGGTGCAATTGCACAAGGAAAAGACCAGTTTTTCAACAACACAGAGGCTGATCCTTAACTCATGACTCCAATTCATGTTTTACCTTGACATTTTTAAGCATGTACACTCTAAATAAAAAATTGCAGACCAAACAGTTACTAGTTACTTTCGGTCGTGGGTTGTGTGATCAAGTAAAAGCTAAGTTCTGCTCAATGGGTCAGCAACTTCTCCAGTTCCCATCACTGATTAACCAAATTTACTGACTCTCGTCATATCCAGAAGAAGAGTCAAGAGCATTTCTTTATCTGTGGTGACTGCCAAGGAGTAACGCTCACTAGAAATTAGGGACTTATTTTTCAAGTCTATCCCTTTTCTCCTTAGGATGCCTGAAAATTCAGTGACTTTGGAGTATTTCTGCCACACTGACTGTATGAAGCTTTCCCTGGCAACGTGGCTGTTTTCCACCTGAGCTTCAGAACCAAGTGCTGGTTGAGCCAGAGTGAGTATCAGCAAACTGCTCATACCAGAGACACTCTACACTCTGTTCGTTTTGCTCTGAAAGTCTGTAGGAACAATGAAAGTTACCTTTGTTATAATGCTCTTTTGACCATGGAAAGTTTCTGCTGTAAAACTCTGTAATTAACAGGGAGGTTAAAGCTTTATGACGCTGTCTGTGGCATGCTCTTTACTCTGAACATGCTCCTGGAGTCACACCGTAAGTGACAATTTCCACTTCCATTTATATAACACATCAGTAGGGGAAGTATCTTTTCTTTATGATTCCAGAGGAAAGCTTGGTAGAGGAAATCCAGTTTATTACTCACATTGTATTAATGCCTGAGACCCTAATTTTCTCTTTTTAAAAAATTTCATCCTGTTTAAAAGCTCATGCAGTCAGTGGCTTGTCTAGCTTCACCTCTAATGAGTGAACTTGAACCAAAACTGATGGGGGGACAGGAATTTAAAAGATAATAAATTTCTAAAAAGGCTTCAAAAGTGAGCATCTAAGTGGGGGGGAGAGACCCCCATAGGGACCTCGCTATGCAAACCTGCAGGCACCAGTGAAATGCCATGGCAGAATGTACTTGCAAATCTCACAGGTTGGAGGGTTTTCTCTTTTGGAATTCAGATACTAGCCTTTGCCCTTGAGATCTATAAAAAAACAGATTTCCTCCATTCCAAAGCTCATGCAGATATACCCTGAGTAGTTGAGACAACAAAGAAATGCTTAAAAATACCTCAGAATGATTTGAGGTTGTCACTAGAATGAACTGGAAAGCTTTCTCATGGTGACTGAGGGGCTCTTACAGCCCACTGCTGAGTTGCTTTGCAGAAGCCACTTGCAAACAAGACAAGTATGGCTTGCACTGGAGGCCCTGAGGCACCACGAAGCGAAAGACCTCACTGGGGACAAAAACCACGGCTCAAAGCCACTGACCAGGGCAGGAGCAGGGACAGAAGCAAAAATGAGGCCACTGAAATTCCAGCATCCATGAGACACAGGACCTTGGAGATTTCAAGCATCAGAAGCCAGCGGAACCTGTCTGCTGCAAAAGCAGGTGGGCAGCAGTGTGGCTCTTCCCACAAATGGTAAAGCTCTGCTCTTGCATTGCTTCCAGGGAAGTCATTCAGAAGTGAACAGCTTTCTCACCCATCCACACTAGAAAACTCTCCATTTCCACAGGCAGAGGTAATGAAGTATGACACTGCTGCCACAGTATAATTTGCCTGAGGTGGAAACAGAGATAAGGGAACGAGGCAACGCAATGTAGCGCCCAGAGAAAGAGAAATACAGGCTCTTTCTTTAGGGCTTTATCCTAGCTGGGCAGCAAATACAGTCATGATAAAGCCATACGGCTTTCAAACAACTCATGCACAGCCAAGCAGCTCTCAGCATTAGTTTCTAGAGGCTTTTATAGTGGTTTGTAAGTGCTGCACACAGCAGGTCAACATAACCTATCTAAAACAATGCAGTATGACTGAATGGATTATATTTTCAGAATAACATAAGGTGCTGCTGCCACTAGGTTACCTCCATCCTTCCTCAGAGTGTGGGAAACCAGTCCTATTTGCTTTAGCAGGCAGGGAGAAAGACTTTCCCACAAGTATTTGTGCTATCATAGCGAAGACTGGTTTGTACCTCCAGTCTCTTTAAGGAGACTGGAGCTCCGGAGACAAGACACGATGCAGCCACTTCAGTAAACACTGCACGACAGACACTAATTGCACAGCAAGTGGAGTGGAAGCTGCTCATCACCTACTCTGAGCAGGAGCTGGTCTCTGAAGGACCCTTCCAGTACACATTAGCCTCTGAATCTGTGGTGTGGGTACTGAATGTGCAACTTCCCCTCTCCTGGCCTGAGCTCAAGGATGAGCAGCCGGCTCAGGGCTGAACAGCATCAGCCAAAGGGGGGACTTATTTCAGCCCCAGCTGTGATACCAGTGCTGCTCACTTTAGTTGCACTGTGCCCACAGAATGGAAACCAGCATGGGACCAAATATTTAAGAAGGGATGAGCTTCCCTCTTGGGAAGCCCTCCTTTTGGAATCCATTACCAAAGTTTTAGCCTGGAAATCTCCCTCCACGGTGAGGCACGAGCAGACATATCTGATCAGAACCCTGTGGTTCCCAAGCACTTCCCGTTTCCCACTCACAAGCCCTGGATTCAACAGGAGGAGGAGAGTGTCACTGAACATTTCACAACAACCACAAAAGGTTCAGTTCGAGAAATGGACAAAGGTTCAGGGAGGTTATTCTCCAGTTTCACACCCAAAACTGGTTTGCCTAGACCAGAATAAGCTGGGCTAGTTACTTAAACACTGGGCTCCATTATTACCAATAAAGTGCATGGTGAGCCTGCCCCTCCCGGATGAGCCACACAGAAAACTCGCACCAAAGTTCAGGCTGAGGAATCACGTAAGAAGATTGTGCCTTTTAACAATAACATCAGAGACTTCAGGCTGTACATTAGCTGGAACAGGCAAGAGACGGTGCCAGGCTGTCGTCACCAGCTTACAAAGAACTCAGAAGCTCTTGTTCTCCAAAACACTGCAAATACATTCAGAAGATGTGCAGAACCCAGATTTTAGCTGAATTCATTGTTGCCTGTACCCACAGGTTTTTCTGAAGCCATAACACTGTAAGAGTGGCCACAGTGGGTTCGAGCAGGTACTCCTGTCCTTGTGTTCAGTTGCCAACAGTCTCACCGTGGATGCTTGAGCAAGAATACACAGTGCTTTCCCTGTAACACTCTCCCAGCTTTCAGCTACTTCCATCAGGCTCCAGACGCACTCCAAGATTAAATGTGCCCATTCAGCAGCCCCCAGCTGTGCACTCTCTTTCAAGTGTTACCTGGTCTCCTCCTAAACATATGTAAACCTCTCAATTCAACAGGTCTGCTCTCTGTAGTAGTAGTAGTGTGGGTCTTGTAACGTGTGACTTTTTTGTTTAATGTCACCCACTGGGATCACTAACCGGGTATTTCATTATTCACTAGAAAAAGCCTGCATTTAATTCTTATCATTGCAGAGGATGTCTGAAGAGTGACACAGGTAAAGGCTCCTAGGACACCTGACAGCAGCACATAGAGGAAAGGAATGCATGATAAAGCAGCAGATAAGCTTCCTGCAGGCCCTTAGAGCCAGAATCAGGGGGCTGACAATAACCTGGGCTCCAGAGCAGTCACAAAACTTCACATTTTAGCAGTGACACAGGACAACAGCAGGAAAACTACAGTTTTGTCTCCAGTCCAAAACCTGGGCCAAGATTTTTTGCCTATAAACATCTGGGAGGAAGACCTGACATGCTGAAAACAGCTTCCTTTAATACTTGTTTCACCTGGACTCTTCAGGCATCCCCAAAAGGTCCGGAAGCAAAACTGCTGTAGAATTTCCTTATGCTGCCAGGTGGGCATGCTCAGTGCCCAGAGGCTCCTTCATCTGGCCTCCTGCACCTGCCCCATTGTGCCCTTCCCCTTTTCCCCCTGAGTGACAGCCAGGCATCCACCTTCCTGCCCAGACAGGTCCCGGATGGACGCAATTCCAGCATCATGGCTGGAGGGGCTTGGGGTTTTGGGTTCGATTTTTTTTGTTTGTATCTGAATCAAAATGGAGATCTGCACTCTTAAGTGTCTCATTAACTGCTGTGGGGAGGACGACACAGCTATTTCTCCAGTATGATAACTCCCTTTGTCTCTTTCCCCTGCTAGCCCTCCAGTGTCATTCAAGCTGATTCAGAAAGCTTTTGGTATCAAAGACAATGCCTAAAAGTTTCAGAAAGGAGGGAAACGCATTTCTCAGCAAAGCACAGCACTAACATCGCAACCTGATCCAAATACACAGCGGTGAGCTGCCCAATGTCTGTCACTGCAGCTGGAGACCTGCCTGGCACCAGCGCCCTCCGAGGGTCAAACACGGCTGTAGAAGAGACCGAGCCCTTCCTACACTCACATCGGTCCGAGGTACAAGCCCCACGTGAGTGAGGAGGGGCATGGCCGCCTCCTGGCAGAGTAACCCGAACTGCATTTCTGGAGTGCTTTTCACTTCTCACTGATAAGCCCTCCTGGGTCTTCCTGCTCCACCGTAGCCATCCCAGGACCTGTGAAAGGAGCACTAGGGATAGAGTGTAAGATGGAAACTGCACGTTGGTATCTGGGGTGGGGCAGCTCGGCGCCATATTTTAGCAAACGTGTCACTGCTGGTCACACAGAGAGATCGGTGACCCTGGGACACTTTCTAAAGATCTGCACACATGGAATGCCAGACCCTGGGACCAGCCAAGGGAGGAGGGGCTTGCAGTCTTCTTGTATGAGGCACTGGTCCACAGAGGTAAAGAGACTGAATTGCTCAACAGTACATTGTATTTTAATCTAATCTTGTGAAATCAGGATGTACTGGAGATGGTGCATTCCCTTCTCCTCCTACAACAAAGCACATAGGAGTTCAGAGAGCTGCCAGCATGCCACCTCCAGTCCTGGTGATGTGGCCTTCAGTTCCTCCCTAACTGCAGCTCCTGTGAAAAGGATTTTGAGCCTGGAACGGAGATGCGGGAGGACTATGGAAACAGTGAGACACATTTACCAAAAGGCCCTAAAATCTAGTAGGAAGCCACGAGTAGGGACAGAGGACCAGGAGGACCACTTCTGACACACTGCTGTTCTAACCAGCAGCACCCAAGGGCTGCTTCAGAGAAGTCATGCGCTGCTGCAAACCCCGCTCACTGCTGCCCAGGATGGAGAAGTGGTCCGTGTGGGGTTTGGTGCCATTTCCCACCACCAGCACTCACAAGGCCTCAGGCTGGGACATCCCAGCAGAAAATCAAAGATCTATTCAGCTCACATCATCAAGCCCAAGCCCTTGCACCCACCTGGATGCTACCCTTGCCATCTTCACAGACCCTTTCCTTCCCACAGGTGGGCTGGGAGTGGGTGTGGAGGATTACCCATAGAGATATCCCCTAACAGCCCTGCCCAGCGATCAACAAATAATAAACTGGTTATGGTTGCCAAAGACCCAGCCAGGCTAGAAATACGCTAGCCTTGATAGGCTTCAGCCAAAACACAGAAGGAGGGGGCAAAGGAGGAACTGCTGTGTTTTTAGTGTTTCTGGACATGCTGCAATTCTTTGGAGACAGCAGAGTGTGTGGCAGGTGGCCAGCTTCAGATTAGTTCATTTTCCACCTGGCTCTCTGTGTCCAGGTGCAATCTTTTAGAGCAGGGAAACAGGGATTGGGGAAGAGAAACCCACCTCCAAAGGGGAATTTTAGAACCAGCCTCCCCCAGCTGCTCCTCTTCCAAAAACAGGGACCAGCCCCAACAAGCAGAGCAATGCTGAGACACCTCACCACACAGGCTGCTGTTAAATAAAAGTAAGTGGATTGCATCCTGCCTCCAGCCCCTGAGCAATTAAGAGATTAACGCAGTCCTTTAAAACCAGGTGATGGGTAGATTTTTAGAGGATTTCACTTTCCAACCTCAAAGGCCCAGGGGAAGGGAGAAGAAAAACAATACCTTTTTTTCTACATTGTAAAGTAGCAAAAACTCAGACTTTGGTAATGACACACTCCACCTGCTTCAAACAGGTTAAAGAGCAATTCCCTATTCATTTACCAACAGGTAAACTGAGGCACAGATCTTAAATGAGTATCAGGGTTTGGGAAAACCTTTGTGGCAGAGGAAAATACAGAAACACCATCTTTAGCATCACTCTACCACGACTGTTTGGCAGCACTGCTGCTCATATGATGGCCGGAGCAGCTGGCACCAGTAACCATTAATGCTCTTCCAGACCCGGTTTGCAGGGATCCATTATGGGCACCTTACCACTAGGTCTGTGATTCTGCATTGCCAGGTAGGAATCGTACACGTCCTTCTTCAAGAAGTTGAGAAAGCCGATCTTCCTGGCAAACCTGCAGACGAAAGCCTTCTCATAGAGGCAATTGAGGAGAAAGCAGCCCTGGATGCGGTCTTCCTCCGAGCCCGGGCCCTGCTCCACGAGAGCCAGGTTACAAGCGGGGTCCTTACAGCAGGCTCTCATGCAGTCCCTGCTCCGATGCACCATGGGGGACGACAAGAAGGTGGCTCCATTCTGGACGGAGGCGTCTGTATCCAGCACCCAATCCGGCAGCCCTGCCGTAAAGTCCTCCAGGCACATTTCACCGAAGGGCTTTTCGTTCTGCCCTTCGCCCAAGTCCAGCACCAGCACCAACCAGACCCAGGGCACAAACCACGGACCCAGACTCCTTCTGGCCATCTTGGCGCCCCGATTCTCACTGTCTTGAGACTTCAATCCTTTCCTAAAGGAAGGGAGAAGACAGATGAGGCTAAGAGGGACGGTGTTCGAGTGCATACTAACCCGGGGCGAGAGGGAGCCGGAGCAGGGCCGAGGCTGCGCTCCGGATTCCGGCTCGCCCCGAGGTAGCCGGTGTGTCCCCTGACCCTGCACCTCATCCCTAGGCATGTGCTCTCAGCCCCCCACCTGGGCGCTCTCCGCTGTAGCTGCTGTTGGGAGCGGGGTGTCCCCGCCGCCCCGTTCTGTCTTCGCCCTCCAGGTGCGCCTTCAGCTGCGTCCAGCGGAGACAAAGGCACGGCGAGCGCAGGAAGTGAAAACCAACTCCCTGAGAGAGGGGGGGGAAATCAAGTCACTCCCTTGCTTGCTGAGTGGCGTAAGAGAAAGGGGAGGAGAGGCAAGCTGATACGATCTTCTACTCCCCTTGGGGCGGAGCCCAGAGCGATTCTCTCGCTGCCGTAGGTGCGAGGGCAGGCACGCCAGACGAGCATCCCAGCTGCTGGGTGCTAGCTGCACCCCCGTGCTAAGGATGCTTCAACGGAACTGAAAGCCGGGAAGCAGGCGGTCTGTGTCCTGTGGCAGTCGCCCTTGTGCTCAGGTGTGGTCACTGGCACGGAGCACTATTAGCCCGTGTCTCGCTAACCCAAACGAGTCAGCCTTGCAGCCCTATCTGCAGTGCCCACCGCCGTTGCTGCTGCAAGAGGTTTTGTGCTCAGTCAGGCATCCCGAAATAAGGAATTCCCTGCTCTTGGGACACAATATTTTTTTGCAGAGAAAGCACTTGGGATCATACTTGGAGGCTGCCTGAGTGGCAGGACCCCTGCTGCCAGAGCAGCGAAAATTTTAAGTAATCCCTCCCCACTGATGAGCAGCATTTCACTGTTCTCCTCAATCTCATATAGGTTAGCTATGGTCCATTTGTAGTGCCCTTGCCTTGCAGGACGGTGCTGTTTGGGGTCATGGGTATACAAGAGCTGCCTGTCCACGTATTTTCCCCCTTTGTGCTTCTGCTTGCAGATCCATGATCAAATTCCTCTGTTCAACACATACACCTGTGTCGTCCACCCCCTCTGTCTGTAAACAGTCCTAATACCCCTGGGCACACTGCTCTGTCATTGTCCTTAGGAAAGCTGGGAGTGTTGGTAATTTGCTTGTACATTATTTATAATGAAATATTTCATCACTTAAAATAACAACAGCAAATCTGAGATGGCATTTCATGGTACGTCTTTGAAAAGAGGTGGTGAGCAGCAGCTATGTATCAAACAGCAGTTGGCTTTGTGGTTTGAGGGACCATTCTGGTGTCCAGCATTCCAATTCTTGCTGTTTCTTTCTGTACCTCTGATCCAGCCTTGTGTATCCTCACAGGATTTCTTGTGAGCCCTTAGAGATGTGTTTCCTGCCTCCTGGCTGTCACAAGCACTATGGGAAGATAATTGTGGGAATATTACTTTTCCATACCTCTTATGACTTTCTATGGCCTGATGCGGACATTTAGACAGTACTTACATCTGTGAGGAAAAGGGAATTGTTTTGATCTGGCAGTGGTACGGTATTAAAAACCCCCTGAAAATGGATAGGAGGAGACATGCATGTCTGCAGAGCAAAGAGATGTTTGATTTCCTCATTGGATTTGTGAATCTTTGTCAGAAGAAGCGGGAGTGTCTCCCACTCCCTTTCCAAACCAGGTCTTTTGGACCTGCCTGCAGACCATGGAAGTAGTAAAGGGGGAGCTGATCTTGCTATCCTGAACACCTAAATATATGCAGGAAAATTAAAAATGACAACGAGGTTGTCTCATTCTTCTGTTCTGCACTGCCTGAGATGCTCTGCTGGGAGCTCTCTCCTGGAAGAGATTTTTCCCAGATAAATATTCAAAGCTTTCAGAGTGGAGCCCAGTGAGGCTCAGTGCAGTTTCCTGACATAGGAGCAGGGAGCTCAAGGAGCAGCTGGCCCCATGGCAAACCAGTGACTGTGTTTGGATATGCACACTGGCAGAATTGTGCCTAAACACTGTGGTTTGGTATTTTTGTCTCACTGGCAATAAGTTAATCTACCTCAGCAGTAGTGTTGTATTACAAAATCTGTCATAGATTTCCTGCAAACCTGAAGGACGTGATGTCTCTTCTGCTTGTGCCAAGCAATAAACGAATAATATCACTCCTACTAACACAGAGCTGTGAGGATTCACTGATTGGCATCTCTAGTGCCTACACCTCACTTTAAAAAAAAATATTTATGAAAGTATGAGCCCCTTCATAAAATGATGAAGCCTAGCCTTTAGAATAGGGGTATTTAATGGCTTTTACTCTCAGCAGAAGGCTGTGCTAAATTCTGCTGCAAGATTTTCTGCTGTTTACCCTAATTGTCTTTATAGTCACTTTATACTTAGTTTTATTCAGTATATTCAGTAGGAGTAGCACAGTTTCTAAATATGCCCAGTTTATTCTGGAGGGATTCAGTAATTAAAATTTTAAGTGAGATTGGGCCCCAGATCAAGGACTTCTACTAGGAACCCCTCTATGTGGCAGCAGCTCTTCTTCCAACTTGGTAACTCAATTTTTGCTCTCCTAAGCTTGAAATCCCATTACAGCCCTCATCTTCTGCAAAATGAATAAATTCCCACGGCTTCAGCTGAGGCATGTATTATTCATGTTAGTGTGAAGGGAAAGTAGGGTGTGTGATTTTATAACTTGGGAGTGTTTTTAAGGGGTCCTGAAACAGTGAGTCACTGTTAACTTTCATCTGTCTTTGAAGCGTCTGCTCTCAGTCTGGAAATAACTATTCAGAGGATGACTCAGGGGGGTAAAACCACACCATCGTTTAATATTTGACTAAGATTAAAAGAGGCCTTAGACACACATGCCTTGTAACAAATGCAGTGCAGGAGCCTCCATCACCTGCCTCCTTTCTGTGTGATCACTCTTGAGACCACAGTACCTATTGGCAGCTGGATGCCCACCTTCCAGGAGGAAGTGACTTCAACAGGCAGAAAAATCAGGAAGACTTGATTCAGGTTCCCCTTTGCCCCGCTGCGCAGCCCAGCTCCATGGCATCACCATCTGCAATGACTTCCTAACAGCAGCTTGTCCGCCGGCTGCTGCAAACGAATCCATTCTGCTGTGTTTCACCTGGGAACCATTCCATGTGTAATTAACGCTTGGGAGACAGGTTTGCTTGCTTGTTTTGTTGTATTTGCCTCAGGTTAAACCTCCTGGTGTGGTTTAGGGGTGAGACCCGGATGCAAGTGACGGCACAAAGATGTGGCAAAGGAAGGAGACAGGAAGGGATCTCATCAGGCTGTGACTAACCACTGGTTCTGCGGAACAAAGCAGGAGAAAGGGTGACAGGCTGCTGAGTCCTCCTGAGAGTCATTTGCATTGCATCGAGGTGGCTTTGGGGAAGGGAGTTACAGTGAGGATATATTGTTCCTTTGCGGATGTTCTTGTCTACAGTTTCATGGTGCTGGTTTTTAGTTTAATGTTGCTGGTCAAGGTAAACCCTTACACGCAGGAGCACTGGGGAAGAAGAAGGGGAAACAATGTCTAGACTGGTTACACCAAGAAAGTATCTGCATTTTTGTCCTGTCCATGCTAGGCTTTTACAGGGAGATAGGTATGGAAATGTGAAGCAAAGAACCTTCAGTTTGCAGGAACTAGAATAAACTTAAAATTCCCACTGAAGTTCCCACAGACTTCATCTGTTCTTCATAGCACCTGTGAGTGGAATACGATTTGCCATAGGGTTCCCTATAGACTCTCCTTCTCCATTACTTCCTACAGCAACTGCATCCCCAGAAATCTTCTTTCAACACCTTCAGGTCGGCTGCCAGAACCTCCTGGGAAAGTCTGCTCTCCCCTCTGCTCGTAGATGGCAATTTCCCTGCAGGTGTGAGCAGTACAGTCCCTGCAAATATAACTGTACCCTTTCAAAGGGACTAGGTCATAATAAACTTCTTATTGTTTAGAATGCAGTAAGTGCAAGAGCTGTACAGCCTCTGCAAGCCTAAAATGTTGAAAGCAGGCTGGAAAACAAGGAAGAACCCCTTCAACTACTCAGCCAGTGCTTTTCTTGTCTCCAACTCTACCATCCAAAGACTTGCTGACACTTCTGTGCGACATGAAAACATTGATTATCCTATCAGTGCCTCAGGCCTCTTCCTCTAGGAAAACAACAGAGTTAATGAGGGAGAGCAACAAACAACACGGGCAGGTATTCAATGATCCCAAAATAATTATTTTGGCCTCTAATTCATGTTGTCAGCCTGACCTAAGTATTCAAAGGCAAGGGGGTCTTCTTGCTCAGTGGACATGCTTGCTCATCCTGCTACCTCCAGGATGTCTGCGGATGGACACAGACAAGGAAAATTGGTGTGCCAAAGGAGTAGGTACAACTGTTTCTCATTTACCCTTCTCAACTGCTGATGAGACATTAGCCTTTATGCTTCAGTTGGGTGCCAGTAACAGAGGCCAGAGCAGGTGGGCAGGCTAGCTTGCCTGACCTCTTTATTGCTGAGACCTCTCTGTTCTCTGAGACAGTGCCAAATAGTGAAATTTTGGGTCAATCAGTCAAACTGGGAAATGTTTTCCTCTGGCACTGGCCGTTATTCCTTCTCAGTGCCCTTTCAGTGCCTCATGAAAGGCGAGCCTCTCATGAGAAAGGAGTAAGGCTGATCACTGACACCTGGCTGAAGAATGTAGAGGCTCCTCAGCCGGTGTTGGTGGGAAGGTGGTAGTACTTCTCAGGTGAAGCTGGGGACCATATGAGCTGGAAATCCCAGTCTGCTTCCCTAGGTCTACAGGAGCTGAGGGTGACAGGTGATGTATTCTTCCTCTTCTCACTAGAACTCTGGGCCAATGGTGCAGCCTTTTTGGCTTCCATCCTCCCACGGAGACACTGAAAAATAAAGAAAGTGGATGATAGACATTATGATGCTGGGTGTACTGAGGTTGCTCACTTAGGGCTCTGAATTTTTTAAATTTCCAGTCCTGGCTACGTTATCTTATTGTACAGCACTTTTTCTATGCCTGTTCCTGTTCCCAGGAAGGTACAGAGCCTCTTTACCTTGTGGTGTCACTGTAGTATTGATACAGTCACCTCTGCTGGCTTCTCTGGTTGAATTTGTGTTAACTACTGGGTTTGCAAACACAGGGAAAGTGATTATTTTCTAAGGCAGGTGGAGAGTGGCTTCTGCTGTCTTGAAAGGAAATGTTCCTCTCTAGGCTTGGACTCAAGGGAAAGGGGCCAACCTGGTTCTGTGGAAAGATGAGATGGGGCCCTGCTGAATTATTAAGCACACACCACAGTCATCAGCTCAGGAAGAAAGAGAGGTACCAGCTTAGGGCACAGGTGTGGGATGGAGATTAATAGCTTCAAGAACAGAGGAGTGTAACTGGATCTGACTCATGCCCTTGGATGCTCTGCTGCCTGGATCAGTGTCACAGCCACTTGGCACTATGATGCCTGTGCTTAGCTTGGTTTGGTGGCCCTCTCTGGCACCACAGACAGTCACAGAAGTCCAGCTCCACAGTACTGAATCCTCCCCTCCTTTCAGAGGCACCTCACTTTTAGGGTAGGCCTGGAGGATCAGCAGCCCCAGGTCACACACATGGAAACTGAAGCATAGTGTTTCTTTCAGTCTAACAATTCAAATGTGTTGGCCATGTTTAAACCCCCTTTATTCACCAACGTAAACGATACGAAGATTTGCAGAGGACACGATCACAAGCAGCTATAGCAGGAGGTCCACTGGAGCTTACGTGCGCACAGCTCTTGTGAAAAAACAGGTTGTCTGATTAGATGACTTAGTTGCCCAAGTATGTGTTTTCACTCCAGAAATCTTGGTCTAGGATATATGCTTGACACCACAGGGAGAGATAACTAGGTTAAAATAAGATTCTGTCTCCCAGCCATGCCTGAGATCTCTGAGATCCTGTCCAAATAAAATGGTGAATGTCCTTCTGCCCCTTTGGCCACGTGAATCTGCTGTGATGCAAGCAAAGGACAATGGGGTGAGGCGCTGTGAAGGAAGTCTTGAAGCTGCTTCTTGTTTGGTGGCAGCTGGCATTTACTACCACTGGCAGGTGGCTGGTGCACTTGTAGGAGATGCTGCCTCATTCAAGGGGACAGTATCTCTTACCTTGAATGAGGCACCCAGTCCTGTGCCTGCAGGAACTTCTACCACACCCTCAAGGACGGATCTTGCACTGGTTTTGCTTCTTCCTCTTGCTTTAATCATAGATTAAGAGACTTTATTACTGGAGGAGGCCTACTTCATCAGTAAACATTTGTTTCTATATTGCCACCTTCTTGTTACAAAGAATTCATGGCTAAACTGATGTAAGCCAAAGCAGTATGATGAACATCCTGTAATCTGACTCATTTTGGCTTATAGCTTTCCTGAGAGGGCCTCTGACATCATCCTCTGAACGTCTTGCTCAGCTGTAGGGTGGCACTGATCGAGCAGCACAAGGGGCTTGTGCCCCTTTTTTGTTACTTTGTTGACAAGAGTACAGGCGGTGGGGTGAGTCTGTTACTCAAGAGTACAGGCCTGTGGACCTTTTCAGATGTGGCACCTCAGCTCAAGTGAGGTCACAACTCAGCAGTAGTTCAAGCTGTTTGAAGAGCTACTAGAGCAGGTTATGTTCCCTTTTCCCTCATTCTCATAGCTCTCCTGTGACTTCTGGATCCTCTGCTTCATAAATTCAGCCATGCTGGCAGAATATTAAGAGGGCAAACCCCATCTTTCATGTAGAGCTTAACTAAACTGCTGGATAGAGTGCACCGGAGTCAGCACAGGGGATGGAAGAAAGGGGCTTCCCTGCCAGCCCTTCAGCCACTGCAGATATTTGGAGTGACTCAGTGATAACAGATAACTTCTCCTTTAAGTCTGGTCCTCTTTCTCTAGTCTTACTGCCAGCTCTTTGGAGATTCTTTGGAGGGACCAAAGAAGTACACTTTCCCCCCTGTTTTTCCCTTTCAAATATGTCAGTCCTTGAACATGAAAATAGAGTACTTTTATTTGGAGACAGGAACTTGTCACCTGAGTGTGTGTCCTTTGGTCCAGACTTACCTTGTGAATATCTGCCCATTTTAGGCCATATTAACCTTTGAAAAGTCAATAGTTGTAAAGGCATTATAAGAAGTTCAATGGGTTTTGCTGGGTTTCCATTAGTTAAGAATCTCTGAAGAATCTGCAGTCACTGAGTATGCTACGAGCCTCTCAACATAGATTTTTCTGTGCAACTTTGATCTAAATAAGAAAGTTTTAGGAGTGAGATTACAGGGAGAATACAGCCAAGCAGTGAGAAAAAAATGGGTAAAACTGCTAAAATTAAATAGCTGACAGTTGTCTTCTGAACAGACATTTTAGGCTGTCAGAAAAACAGAGGCGATAATATCAGTTTCAGGTATACTTTATCCTTCATGTATGTGAAAGCGAATTGCAGAATTTCCCATCTGAAAATGATTTTCTTTTCCCCCCCTCACACGAAGGATGAAAAGAAGGGCTGTAATGGCCTTGCTCTTTTTTCTACCACCCTGTGTACAGGATGTTGCTGGCTGGCTGTACCACCATCCCTCTGGGGACAGAACTGTGCCAGGGGGACTGGGCAAGCTTTCCAGAGAACAGCCACCCTGCGGACTGCCTTCTGCTGCCCGGCAGCACCTTTCAGTGGGAGAAGGGTCAGGTGCTTTTCCTTTGGCTTATCTAGCTCTTGGCCTCCAAACTGGAAATACCCTGGCTCCTGGCAGCAGAGGCTTACTTGCTTTTTCCACGTGAATCATGAGAGTGGGGGTGTTTAATCTGCTTCATGGTGGAGGGTCTCAGCTGGTTTGTCCGTGTGGTGGGGCAGCTCCCTGGGCAGGTTGCTGGAGAGTTCTGGGAACAGCTGTATAAAGAGGTGTGACAGTGTCCTGGTACCCTGTAAACACAGCCAGCCTGCTTTCTGTTGCTCTGAACTGCGCTGCTCACACATGTCCTTCTAAATGGTATAGGGCAATAACGCTGCAGACCTTTAACCAGTTAGGGATGAACTGTAAACCAAGCATGGATAATGCATTGTCTGATAGCAGTTTATGATGCCTCAGCATGTGAACCTGTTTACCATGAATACTTCTTTGTGGGAAGAAGATGGTGCTATATCCCTAGTCAAGCCTTCCCTTGCAGGGCCATCACATCAAATACGATAATTTTTAGTTAATATGAGCACAGATATTTTCTTTTATCCTGGAGGTTCCTTGCTCAAATAATTTTAAATTCATGTCACTGGGATTTCTACAGAAATTTTTGAGAGAGCTGGAGTAAACCTACAGAATGTGGAATGAAAAATGGAACTGCTGAGCCCAAATTCGGGTTTCAGTGTCATTTCCTGACCTACTGCTGTAAAATAGCGGATGAACTGTGTGATTCCACACCACCTCTTATCTGTGCTGGGTCCAGTGCTTTAACAGGAAAATGCCAAATATACCATGTCAGTGGGAGCTAAACCCTGTAGCTGCAGGCAGTTAGAGTAAGAACTGCAGCAGGATTCAATGCATTATGTATGGATCAGCCCTCTGCAGCTGCACATGCACGTAAGTTATGCCTGTAGGAAAACGGTAATTTAAAACCTTCTTCCCCACCTCTTGGAGCTGCCTTGTGTTAAATATTAACAAACATGGTTCATCAATTCCCTGGTTCACTTGGCTTCTTTTAACAACAGATGTTATTACAACAACTCTGCCTGCCTCCCTGCTCCTGTCAGCACATCTGATGGTGAAACCCAAGAATCTGTGGCTGTAACTCTGCCTGCAGAGCTTCACTGCTGCCCCAGCCCTGTGGCCACCCCCAGCTCTCTCCCTGGGTCACCAATGCCTTCCACCTTTGGTTCCTGTAACTAGCTTGTGCTGGGAGACACTGGTTGCAGAGAGGCTTTGGTTAAAGGAGAGAAAAGGTGTGAGGGAGCGCAGAGGAAGGCGAGTTCCTGCTGTCAGAGGAGGAGCAGTGAGGATGGCCAGCAACTCCAGTGCGCTGCCCCGGGTGACTTTCCAGACGCCAGAGAAGCCTGGGGAGGAATCATCACACAGGAAACTGGGCAAGTTGACCATAAAGTACAACCGCAAAGACCTACAGCGCTGGCTAGACCTGGAGGAATGGATCAATGCCCAGCTGCAGGAGCTGTACCAATGCCGGGTGAGTAGCTGGGGCAAATCAACCCCTTGCTTGTCAGGTGAATGGGTCTAGAGGCCCTGTATGCTGGAACAGAGGTTTGCTTGCTCTGTCTCACTGGAAATAGTTCCTCGTCGTCAAC
Source organism: Mystacornis crossleyi (assembly GCA_013400655.1). Classification (NCBI taxonomy): domain Eukaryota; kingdom Metazoa; phylum Chordata; class Aves; order Passeriformes; family Timaliidae; genus Mystacornis; species Mystacornis crossleyi. The sequence goes on from VYZQ01056067.1 coordinate 116,216, forward strand.
TTTCAGCAGGTATCTCCATGCCCCCTCTGCAGCACTCTCTGACTGGTGCGTTGGCAGGCAGGGAAGCTTGCACTGATGCAATCCAGCTGGCTTTGAACTGCCTGGTGTTGCACCCACTGAGGGGGTGTAGCTATTGCTCAGCATGAGTAGCACAACCTAGAGAGATGTATAAACCCAGGATGCTTCTTGTTGCTGAACTCCATGTGGTGCGTGGCTTTGCAGTAAGCAGTACTCAAGCTAGCTGGGTTAGAGTGATCAGTGTATCCCTGCTCCTTTTTGATGCAGCAGTGAGGCTCTACCTGCTGTTTGAATGGGACACTTCAGAATGTGCTGTATCTGTAACTGCAGTGTCAGGACTCACTACTGGCAGCAGGGAAGAATGGGAAAAAAACTCTTTGCTCAAATGTAGAGATCTTATGCCTTCATCTTCATCAATCCCCAGAGCTTCCTTGCCTGAGCTTCCATTTGCACCAGGAACAGTCCCTCCCAAATTCTTCTTGCCTGCCTGGGGGCTGCCCCAGTAGGAAAGATCCAGGAGTGCCTACATCCAGCACCTGAATAGTACAGGTCTTTACTTCAGCTGTTGCATTTTTTCACTGGGTTAGTGACATTCATGTTCCAGCGCTGCCCAGGTATACTGAAATTTTAACCCTGTACTGTAGATTCTACTCATATATTGTCCTTAGATGCATGACAGTTATGCTGGGCGCTTTCAGAAGCAATAGTGCTCTTCTGTGTTTGAGACAGATTGTACCACAATCCTTTGGAGTGTGGTACAGTAAAAGATTAAAGGCTTTCTGTCTTTGTACATCATGATCTCAAGCCCATTTAAATAGCTTGACTAAGGGTTTTGCTTTTCTCTCTAGGACAGTAGCTGATACAGTTAGAGAACACAGCTTTCTTGACTCACAGAGAATCTCCATCAGTACATCTTCAATAGATGACACAGATGAGTTTAACTAATTGTGTAGAACAGCTTATTTATGTCCTGGATTTATGGGAACGGACTAAATGGACTGCCAAGCCCTCTCTGTCCTGTTTTCTGTATTTGCACCCCAGCACAGTGTTAAGCACACTTTTGAGATACGAGGAAATAAGAGCTGATGATTGTTCAGAGTCTTCCGCTCTGGGCATCAGCAGTTTCAAATTGCAATCAGCAGTGGAAGTTGACATGTTAGAACAGCCTAGGAAAGGTGGGTCTTGTGCTACATGCCATGATGGTACAGAGAAAGTTTTGCCTGCCCAGACTGATTTTCTGGGTCTGAGAACTATAAAATGATGTCACCTCCACAGCTGGAGACCCAGACCTCAGGAACTGCTTCTGAGCCTGTCCTTATTGTTGTTGCTGTAGTTTTTTATTATAATAATCATTATTATCATCATTTTTTGTGTGACGGTTTCCTACTTGATATTTGTGGGAATGTACCAGATTCTCACGCCATGTTGGGAGATAAAAATAGTTCATTTCTGTTTCAATTTATGCCTTATGCAAAGAATAGGCAGAAAACAAATATGGAGAGAAAGATCCTTCCTTCTGCTGCAAATGCATGGCTCCTCTGAAAATGAGTATATTACTGCTTCTGTTCTATTAATTAACTTTCTTAGATTTCCCAAACATAGCATGTTTAGTAAAAATTACTAATCTCTTCAAGTTAGTTGTGAATTTCCAGTTGTGTTCTCTAGCTTATAAAATGATAGTAATAAATTCTTAGCTGTATCTTAGGCCTCTTGATAATGCATTATGAAACACTATACAGCGTACATGGGAGAAGTTATCAGCAGGCCCAGCCAGACAGGCAAAATTCAGTGTGCCTGCAAAGTGCTAGTGTGGCAGTCCTGGTGAGTGAAGGCTGTTCAAAAGAGGGGCAGTGACAATATTTCTTCCCAACCGTGCCTGCACTGGCATTAAAGGGACTGTCCCTGGAGTTGCTAGCTCAGTTCAGAGACTCCTTTGCCTGGCTGTCGAGGTTTGCCAGAGATAAGGAGGGAGAATGGCTGCTGCTTTGATTAACAGAACATCTTGCCCTTTGGAGAATTACTGCAGTTTAAAGAGTTAACTTTTTGGCACTTTTTCTTCTGAGACACACAGGAAGCACTTGTTATGACCAATAACATGACCCAAGATGGGGGTCCCCAGGTGCTACTCTTACTTGCTGAAGTCCACAGAGATAGACCTTTACGCTTGTGAAGGTGTCAGAAAAACAAGTCAGGTTACGGTATCACTTCTGTTTTTCAGAGAATTAAGAGCTGTTTACTGTCATCAGAGTAGCTGCCCAAAGCGGGTTATTTTTTTCCCTACTGCAAAATCCTAGCAGGCACAAGTGAGAAACCCAGCCATGCCCTTACAGGAACAGATTGCCAGTGGATTGCCCTTGCTAGCATCTCTTCAGCACAACAGATTTCCCTGCTTCCTGATGTATTCAGGCCAGCATAAGAGATTTGCTACAAGGAACTACATATCATAATGCTGTGCTAGGTCACAGACTGTTAATAGGATCTCTTCAAATACACACATATGCCACAGTAAATCACTTGTAATCACCCAGGTGTCCAGCATGTCCAACAGGCCATCCTGCTCTCCTCTGTGCACTGTGACAAGACTATTTAGTTGCCCTGCTTCTTCGTCTTCTTCGTCTTCTTCGTCTNATTACTTGTAATCACCCAGGTGTCCAGCATGTCCAACAGGCCATCCTGCTCTCCTCTGCACTGTGACAAGACTATTTAGTTGCCCTGCTTCTTTGGGCTTCCTTGGATCCATCAACTTCCATCACATTGTCTCTTTGTTACTTCTTACTTTGCTCCAACTGCCTTGGCAATGTTCCTGGGTGTCTTCCAGAGATTCAAATGCCAGAAAGGTTAGTTCAAACACCTCCTGATACAGGGAATGCTATGATGTTTACTGTTATGAGGCTTTTTTGCAACAAAACTAAGACTCTGTGATTTTCAAGATGATTCCTTGCATATGGAAGCCAGAACAGCATCCACTAGGACTAAAAAGCCACAGGGATCTCCTACCATATCTCGCCCTCCCAGCCTACTTAGCTTCTTAACCAGAGAAAAAGTCAGACTGGATCAACACCTGTTTTCTAAAAAGTCACATGAAAACTATTAATTTTAGAAAGAAATAGTGTGTGGGTCACAATGCAATGTATTTAACACTGGTTTGTTATTTATTGTTAAGTCAGCGGTGTATCAAAGCTAAACAAAGGCTTTCTACTTCCTCTCTGGCATGGGATCAGTGACTGCTTGGGAAAACTTTCTTTTTTTCCTGTAAGTATTGCGTTTATTGTTTAATCTTTTACATACATATCCATAAATGCCACAACCTGGCAATCAGGTACTGTGCTGTTCACCCAGTATCCTTATTCTGCTGCTTACTATGCCAAAATATCACTAGTGTTGAGTTGTGAAAGATTCCTTTTGCAAATACACTGGAAAAACACAGCCTGCTTTCCTTGTAGAGATTTATGAAGCTAAAACGTGTCTGTGATCAAGTTTACAAATGTTTCCAACTAACACCCCCATGCAGTACAAGATTATTACCCCAGTCACTAAAACTTGGGGTCCCTCTCACATTAAAGGAGACTATTATATCCCTCTCATGTTTGTTAGAGAAAGCTGGCAAAATATTGTTAGGTCTTTCAACAGTGTAATTGTTTTTCTCTCTGTTACTGCAAAAAACCTTAGTATAAATACGAAGTATGTGAATGCAATTAGCATAAAAGCATAAAATCTTCTGTTATTTAAGCCTCTCTAAGATTAAGCCTGTTGGGGTTCTGTTTGGTGAACTCTTCATAGAGGAAGGGTGTCACAGGCTGGTGTACATGGCACAGCAGTTTGATATCCTTGAAATGGTCTTCCAATGGTGGGGGATGATCCCTGAGCAGTGTAGTGGTTGGAAAAGATGAAGAATATGTACATCAGGATGTGTGGCTGTAGCAGACAACACAAAGGGGCTGGAATCCGTGCCTTCATTATAAGAACCTCCCTCTTCTGAGATGATTTATATCTTGGCCTCAATTTTGCAGCATAGTTTTATTGTAACTCAGCTGTTTAGTTCTTTAAAGATGGCCTCTAGAGTTCTTAGAAGATTGAAGGTTAATTAACCCTGGTGGTTTTTTTCCCTTTTTAGCTAAGGGAGGAAACAGAGGCAGCAGCTCCTGAACCACAAATTGATCTTGAAGATCTGCTGGAGGTCCCTAATGAAGAACAGAAATTAAAACTACAGGTCAGAGAGAGGGACTTAGTGACTTTAGGTTAGGGAAGTTTTCTTCGTAAAGACTAGTGGCGTGTGCAGTAGAGAATAGGTGTTTGCAGTGTTGCATGATGCTTTCTTCTGCCTTCCTTTTTGTAGGGAGGGGAGAATTAGATCAACTCATAAAATAATAAAATGACGACTCCTTGTTTTTTTAGGAAATCCTCCATGAATGCTCCAGCCCCACAGAGGTGAGTGAAGCACCATATATATTTACATGTATAGATGTTACACTATTCTGTTACAGTGTCTTTGCTGCCGTTTCGCTGAGTAGCCATTACTGTGCTGCAGATTTGTTTAATCATAATGGGAGGTGTTTGCCACTTTATTCTGTGATGGTAAAATTACATATAAATGCACATGGATGAGCTGAAGGCAGAGCACTGGAGCAAATAAGGAATTATGCTTTACAATCAGAGGAAGTTCTCTCCATGTTTTGGACATCCTAAGCTGATCAGTCTCAGTTGCTATTTGATCCTCAGTGTAGAAAAGCCATAGACAGTGACATAGCTCACATACCCATTTTTTACACTGTTAACTAAATGCATTCTTAGCTTAAAACACTCTAGGATTATGAGTGACAAGAATGTAGAATGGCCCTTAGGTGGGACTGGGGAGATAACTGCTGTGCAGTGGCCACGTAGGTTAGTTTTACGTATGGCTTTTTTCCCCCATGAGAACTTTACAAGTTTTGAGTTTGAATTAAACAGTTAAATCCCACAATGTCCAGCGGATTGGAGGCAATGCTGTGTGCGTGCACCACGTAGGGACTGCCTTTGCTGCACTGTACACCTGTGCAAAATGGGGTCCCCGTCACTGCTTCAGCCACATGCACTGCATGTGAACATTCTGCTTGCACATCATCCATCACACTCCACGTGTTGTCGAGCCAATGTGGCTGTGCAGTGATGAACATACAGAAAATCAGATGAATGCATGACTATCACTGAAATTAAACTGGGCTGTAGCAATCATTACAGATATTCTCCTAGCAGGGGTTTCAACAAAGCTGGGAATATAGAAATAAATTTCAGAGTGTCTGAATGTCAGATCTGAGGCAAGAATCCCACATTCCCAGAGCAATAATTGAAGAGAGTTTGCGAAGTCATAAGCCATGAAATTGTCTTGTGGACAGCACAGTACCTGCTGAATACAGACACTGCTGCCCCATTGGCAAAAACATGTACTTTCACCCTGGGGATCTTGAATCCAGTCCCCTTGAAAGATCACAGCAACCTAAACGCAAAAAGCAGACAAGAAACTAAAAGGACTGACTGAAAAGGAATTTATGATCCTAGGCATTTACTTCCAGAGCATGTTGTGGCAATGTCTGATCACCCAAGTGAGGAAGCTGGGCTTCCACACAGCACAAATGGTAACAAGCTGCAATACTGCCAGTGACCTTGCCTGATTACAAGAACATGTAGCTATGTCTTTGGGTAAGAAAGGCTGCACACTTCTTTATGGTGATGTTACTTGCCATACAGAGGGTAAAGTTTGCAGTAGTCACATTGCCTTCTGCTTGGAATAACCAGATGGGCCACTTTAGTTCATAGTCCTTGGCTGTGTCAGCAAAGTATTCAGGGTTTATCTCCATTAACTGCTCATCTATCTGCTATGCCTGTCCTCAACCCCTGCTCAACGTTATCATTAGTCGTACATGTTTTGCTCCACCTCTTCTCTGCCAGCCACTTCCTTGTAGAACTGGCACAGCTCCAGGATGGTTTGCAATACACAACATGGAGCTTTACTGGTTCAACAAGAGGGACAGCTTGCTTTGCCCTAGATTAGGAGGGCAGCAGAAGTGGGCAGGAGGTTATGGTGGCAACAGGAAGCAGTGGAACCTAAAAGAGAACAACAGCATCCTGAAATCATCTCACGGTGGGAAAAGCAGGTATCTGGGGTGAAGAAGGGCAGGCCAGCTCCTGAGGAGAAAGTAAATATGGCTGTTCCAAGGGGAGACAGGGGAAGGGAAGTAGAGGAGCTTTTAGACCCTTCTCATCCCTCACAAGATCTCCTTTCCTAAGCTAAAAGATAGGTTTGCTCAATATATGTCAAAATTTTGCTCAATATATGTCAAAATGTTTTCTGCTCAACATGAGGGTGAATGTGGGAATGATGGAAACACCACAGTACTCTTTGGGCTGCTGAGCGCTGGCATTAATATGACATCCTTCTTCAACCAATTCTTACTGTAGGACTTCATTACGGAATTGCTTAGTCGATTGAGAGGTCTCCGGAGAGTCACCAATCCTCAGAAGAAATGACCTTGCTCACATGGAACGCCCAGCTTTGGTTACAAGGAAACATGTATCTTCCTCACAAAAACCAGGATCAGCAACAGAACTTCTGAATATGTTTAGGACTTATTGTTATTGAGAAACATCACCAAGTTTGTGAACTTTGTACCAGTGGTTTGAAGTCTCCACTCCTTCCAGATCTACACACACAGCAGGGAGCTAGATTGTACTTTTTCCTGATTTTAAAGAGTGTGTTAACCTGAGGAACAGGACAAGATGTCCCTCCTTTAGATTCTTCTAGGAATTTCCATGCTGGCCAAGGAGCACTGAAAACAATTCTCAGGAGCTCATCAAGACTTCTTTTTTCCGTCCACTGCAAGGAAAACAAGGCATTGGTTATCACTCATTCATCAACATGGAAAATCAGCCACTGTTAAGATGCACCTCATTTCAGTCTGGCTGGAACCCAACTGTGATCTCCTGCCTGTTACTGCTGTACCTGACTCCAGCACTGCACATACTTTGTAAGTCTTACTAAGCCTCTGTTATTTACAAAGGCTGGACAGAAAATATACA
>VYZQ01056067.1:130349-143822 GCA_013400655.1 Mystacornis crossleyi
TCTTCGTTGCAGATGCAGCACCAGGGTAACTCATCCTCATCACTATCATCTGCCCTTGCAAGAGCTGTGGTGTTTGGAGTGTGGCCCTAATTCACACAGAAAACGAGACAGTTCAAACCCCAGCACGGACAATAAAGGACTTTAACAGCAATGTACAGTGGCCACAGTGACCCGTCCCATGTTGATCTCTGACCCGTCCCGATCTCTGTTGATCCTAAGACTGTTAGAGGAACTTGTCCAGAGCACAGGGACAGACTCCATATGCACCTAGATTGTTAAATAAAAACCCAAAGGAGTTGCTAGAATTTGGGTTTATATGTATGTTGCTTGGAACGTAAAGAGGTATTCAGCCTCATTTAGTGTCTGCAGTGACGTACACCCACATTGTGTGTGCTGTGCTAAGGGCATGAAGCCCAGATCTTCTGGCAGGCACCACAACAATACCATGTGACAGACAATTCCTGCTGCAAAAGCAAGAGATCAAGCAGTTTTGCTGAAGGGGGCTGTGTGGGAAAGGAGAGGAATGTCGAGGTGGGGGCGTTGTTTTCTCCCTACTGTAGAAAGAAAACTGTGGCATAAAGGAAGTGCTTTGCCAAAAGGTCCCTACTATTCATTTTTACCTGAGGCTGGGACAAATGATCTTCTGAAATCATAATCTAAATATTTCCATACAGCCAACTATGGTCTCCTTCTCCCTTGCAGAGAACTCTTGTAGAACTGAAAACACACTGAGACACAGTGCCTGGACACTGGCAAAGGCAGCTTCCTGACACAATCTTTTCCTAACGCTATCTTTTATATCAGTAATCCCAGAAATGCAAGGTGTCATACCTGAGATGGATGTTTTTGATAATGCTTACAATTATATAATTTCTTTCACTGGGAGCAGGCCTGACAGGTGCCTGTGAGTCACACATGCATTTAATTCTTGTAATATACATTAGAGATTGTGTATATGTTTCACTCTGCGCATAGGATATCTTGCTACTAATTCCTTCCTCTGACATTATATGAGAACATGCACAGTAGAATTCTGTCTAGAGGTTCTATTCTGCACGTGCTGAAAGCACTGGTAAACCTCCCCTTTACTCTGGTTCAGGTTGTATGCTACTAGACCATGGCCTTGTTGATCTAATTATACATATATATATGTGTATAATTCTCTAGTATCCATATTGTGAGATGTCTACCAACTTCTCCGGGTTTACATGACACCATAACATTCAACACAAAGCCAGCCAGAAAGGAATTGTATTCCAGGGAACAATTCCTTTTAAAAGTACAAGGATGATTCACAGCTGAGCTCAGAGCTGGTCAGCCTTGCAGAAGCTGCTTGGCTTGTTTGCTCTGGAGAAACCGGCTGGTTATTTTTTTTCAGCATCAAGCCTAGGATACAGCAAATGTTTGCTGCAGAACTGTACTCTCCTGACACCCTGGAACATTCAAGATGTCAGTTCAAGAGATCCTGACCATTTCACTGACCTTTTGCTTTGCTTTCTTACTCAGGTTCTGTTGTGAGGGTCCTGGTTGGGTGGTCTGATCGGGGGGAATGTTGAATCCACTTGCTTCATCCAGGGCTGCTTCCTCTGTGAGCTGGTAACAACACAAAGCAAGAAATCTCTTGTTTCAAACTCACTCTAGGCCCTAAACCTCCTGTGCTTGTTGCTCTCATGCAGTAACAGGAGATGACAACTCTGAACGCAGCTGGTGTTATCCAGACAGATGTAGGCTCGCTCTGCACTCAGAACACTGTGTCCATTGTGGACGGTCTGCAGCAGCAGGGACCTGCAGCTCACACACTCTGTTTGCAGTGCAGCTATCAGGCCCTCAGCATCATGCTAATCATACACATGTGACATATCAGACAAACTTAAGCTCAGGTCTGCCTGCAAGACAATTCAGAGACATTTTAGGGAGAAATGTAGGCATAAACTGAGCTACACAGCACACATCTCATCATCCATGTTCTAACCGGCTGGGGAAAAACACAGAACAAGAAGTGAGGAAGTACCAGCAGAGCGGGGTTATGCAGGAGACACACACAGACCACAAGAGACACCAAGCATGAATGAGGAAGACAACGTGTCAGACTAGAAGCATTGCTGTCAATTGCCTGTCAAATAGCTGAACAGCCCATGGGAGCTAGTACTGGAAAAGCACTAGGAAAGTAAGAAATGAAACTCTTGTCAGGAACAGAAACGCATCCTTTGTGCTCACCACGTAACATACACACTGGGCATAACCAAGAGGAAGAAAAACAAGGCCACAGCTGCCACTTCTGACCTGTTTCAGCACTCTGCGAATGGCCTCCTCCTCAGCCACTTCCTCATCACTGTCAGGGAGCTTATAGGTTTCCAGTGTAACTGTAGGAGTAAGAAATGTGAGACTGTAACCCACACCAGCCTCAAAGCCTTGTGCCCACTTAGGTACCCGAGACAATTCTTTGTGGTGTGAGCTGGCTATGGCATTCTGGCTCTGACCTTTTAAGGTGCGGATTCTTCAAAAAGGACGTTACTGTTTATTTTTAATACTGGGAAGAGAGAAGGAAAAGATCCTCACCAAAACCAGAGCTTTGGTTTTAAAAGTTTTGTTAACCTCATCAGTGCATGCTAGAATTATCGCAAAGAAGGGTGCAAGACAAAGCAGTCTGACCTTTCAGTTCCAGCCTTTACCCTCAACTTAGATCTTTCATATTGATTTCATGACAAACCAACCTGTATAACTTTGCAGACAGAACCAAATCTCAGACTGTTTCTTGCAGAACAGAGGAATTAAATGGATAAACACTTCCCAGGAAAGAATTTACTCTGTCACAGCAACTTGATTCCTCTCTTGGCACTGTATTCGCATCTGCTGCCCACCTTTCTCTGGGTCCTCGCCTTTGAGTGCTGCCAGTCTCTTGGCAACCTGTAGGATCTTTTCCTGCCTAGTGTTCTCTTCCCGCAGCTCAGCAGCAGCTTCTGCCAGAAGTTTATTCTTCTCTTCCTCTAGCTGTTTTGGGTCCAGATTTGCAGGGCAAACACAATCTTCACTTTCCCGATTGAGATCATTCAAACTTTGGCTACTAACAGCTGCAGACAGACACACAGAACACACTGGTGACTCAGCAGCAATGTTCCTTGGGCACAGAAAACATGACAAACAATGCTATGAGAGCAGCTTGCTGCACTCCATGAAACCGGACAACAAAGGGGGAAGGCGTGCCGGTTGGATTCTCACTGTACATGAAGAGAAGAAAATGAGCTAATCTGTGGCCTACAGTGAGATTACAGAGAAAGCACTGCAGCCAGGAAGATAATAGTACGCCAGATTCTGATGTTTTGTAACAGCGCACAGGTGCACTAGGAGTAGCAACAGCTCCTCCCCAGGGATGAGGCACCTTAGAGAAACAGAGAATCTGAATAATACAACCCTGACAAGAAGGAACCATCTCCAAGCAAAGACACTGAGACCGACTGTGGAGCCAGATGGCTGCTCTTGGTCAGTGTGGGGGGTCATAAGGGGAAGATATGGACAAACTGGACACTCAGCTCACCTGGAAGTTACATAGGGAGGCACATATTTCCTTCTCAGCATAGCACATACATTATTAGACATAAACAGGTCTGTGGAAGCCAAAACAGATACCTTGAGGCTGAACTCTTGGTCTGTAACGCTCATCAATGGCAACCTCCTCAGACAGTTGAGTTAACAGGTCATCTGTCTGCTGGACCAGGCTTCTGGTATCAGGAGGCTGGTGTGCCTAAGACCAGGGGAGCGTGGGAAAAGGTAAATGAGAGGAAAGTGGCATACTCAATCAAAGGAAAAGTTTGGCAACCAAGGTCACCCTAGATGGGAGCAGCATACTAAGATGCCTCCACTGATACTGAAAATCTCAGTTTGCAGTTATGTGGTGTAATATTTGTAAGGGTTTCATTTTCAGAGGTGCTGAATGCACACAGCTCTAAGAGCAGTCACCCAAACAAGGCAAAGGGGTGCTGAATGTGTAGGAGTACATGCTGCTGGGTCCCAACTCCAGCTCTGCCACTACCACCAATGTAAAAAAAGTGCCATTCTCAACAGTGCCAGCCAGCAGCCCCACAGAGACCTATGATAACAGCTGGGCATGCAGCTGAAAAAGGTAAGGAAATGGCATCATAGAGAACAAGATCATTCCTATAAGCTTTCAAGACATATATCCAACTGATTTCTCTGTAACCTCAGACAAATCACACTGGGCTTCCATTTCTGGAAAATTTAACAGGATTCTGCCCAGCTGGTATACAGTAACAACTAGAAGAGGTTATTAGAAGGTAGGGCTGATAAGCCTTCAGCACAAACAGCTCTGAAAAACTATGACCACTCAGGTACACAAATGAGTTGAGAGTAAAAACCTTTAGCATCTATTATTAAAAATATACACCTGAACTACATCTGGCATAAAGGAACACGTTGCATTCAAAACAGTGAACTGGTAAAGGCTGGCAATTTGCTTCTGGAGCAATGACACAATCAGGAAACAGAGATTTCTGAAGGAAACTACCTGGACACAAAAAAGCTGAAGAAGGAAGAACAGTTCACATGCTGTGACACAAGTTACTGTGTCAGCTCAGAATAAATTGCTGACTAAAGAGCTGAGTGAGCTTACAGGTCTGGGAGCTTGGGGAGGATCTCTCCCCTGCAGGACAGCCAACCGGTCCTCCATTTCCTGTGTGGATGGAACAGGTCCCCGGCCATCCTCCTTCAGGGCTGCCAGCCTTGCTTCAATCTCAGCCTGAGTAGGGATGGACTCTGCAATTCACAATAACCCAAGGGAGGAAATTATTCTGTTACTGAAAACAAAAAGCTACCTGGTTTTCTTCTTAAAATTGTATTTATTTCTGGCATCAGACTTTGAGCAAAACCTCGCCCAGCCCTGACGTGAATGAGGAGTCATACTGCAGTAACCCAGAGACTACCCTGATGCTAACTGCTATCCCCTTCTTTCAAGTCCTTGCCTTCCTCACAGTTTATCTCCTAGCCATCAAGTGAGTACTTGGGTGATGTTATCTGGCAATCAGCTGACTTGGGATTCTAGGGACAGGCAGAGAAATAAGTGTCATTTAGGCAGTTCAGACCATTGGTCCCATATCTCTTAATGCAATCCTAGCCATATCAGACAGAAACCCTCCCCTGCCATGTAACAGAGAGGCAACAGCTGCAAGTTGTTTCAGGGGAGGTTTAGATTGGGTATTAGGAAAAATTTCTTCACAGAAAGGGTTGTCAAACACTGGAAAAGGCTGCCCAGGGAAGTGGTTGAGTCACCATCCTTGGAGGTACTCAAAAGACGTGTAGATGTGGCACTTTGGGATAGGGTTTAGTGGTGGACTTGGTAGTGCTGGGTTAATGGTTGGACTCAATGATTCTATGATAACCAGGTAACTGTCTTGAAAAGTGTTCTTTTTCTTTTAGAGACCACATATATGTTTAAAATAGTTTTTTCTCACGCAAGCACCTCAAGGCTGTCCCAGAACCTGACAGCTGTGGACTGGGATGAGAATCCTTTTCCTTTTCTGTGAGACAAGGCTGGTCAGAACATAGTCCCACAGAGATTGAAACTGCTGTTGCTCAAGACAGTGACTCACAAGAAATCTTCAAAATAGTTTGGCCAAAGACTTTAATTTCATTCTACTCCAAGTGGGTTTAACACAGGTTTTTACCCCAAACTGTGGAAAATGAGAAAGTGATTTTACAGGTAAGATGCTGCCCCAAAACTGAGTAGTAATTTCAAGAGAAACCCCAAGAGGCAAAACAAAACTGGAACATTGATCTAAAATCATTGTAGAATTTGGCCATTGTGGCAGCAGGACTCGGATGCTCTGTCCTATTTTAAGCGTTCATTCCCCTATCGCAGCCTCTTAAAGCCCAGCACTTCCCTCTCCCTCCAGGTTTCTTGTTTCCCAAACAGTAGTGTTCCCACCCAAGGCATTTCTGGTATTCTCTAAAACTCACTCGGTTTCCTTTCCTCCCTGAGCCTCTCCAGTCTCTCCGCAATAGCTCTATCCTCTTTTGAGAGCCCCTGGTATCTGGAGCCTGCTTGACCTGGGGGTTTTGCAGCTGCCTTCTGATGGTCTTTCAGCTGGTTTTGTTTAGCCTCAAAAGCTGCTACACGCCTGTGACAAGGATGGAAAAAATACATGACAATTGAGAACAGCGGTTTTAACGCAGAGATTAGAAAACACCCTCTGTGAATCCAAGAGGCTATTTGAAGAATGTCAGTGCAGAACTCTCTCCAATATCAGCACAATCAGGTACTCCTAAGAGTAGGGAAAACCTTAGCTCACAAGAACAGCACACCTAGCACTAATTCCCAGGAGACAAGGAACATTTCACCACAAGGTTCCTGTTTCCAAGCCAACTCCGATCAGACACAGATAATGGCAGACAGTGGCTGTTCAGGAGTCTGTTCAAAAGAGCATACCCCCCAGCCCCTCCGAACAAACTAACAACCCAAACAGCAACACAAAAGCTCCATCCTTAATCTCATTCTGAACAAGCAAATACCCACATCACAAGCCCCACTTTTGCTGGTATCCGTGGGGGAAGAGCAGGGCCTGAAAGGCTTGTCTGCAGTAGAAAGTGGTTTGGCAAGTGAAACTCACTTTTTGTAGTTTTCTGGTGGTGACCATTTTGCTGAACTGCTTTGAGATCCATCTCTGGAAGACAAAAACGATTTCTCTGAACCCAAGATACTGACAATACTTCATCATCTAGTCTCTCAACTCAAGAGGAATCAGTAGGTGTTTCTTGACCTCTTGGTACAGCTCCTTTCTTAACCTCATTAATACTGAGAGCAATCAGCTTATGGAAGGGATTAAGATAATATAGCTACCCGGGACAGCGGAAGCCTTCGCTTCTGTCCTTTGGTCCAGTTGTTTTGCATCTGAATAGAATGTGATTTAATACAGTCACCAGTGATCCAAAGGAGGAGGGGCTGAAATACCCTTGCCTCCCACAGCCTGCACCTCCCAGTTCAGAGAGCAGGTAGGGAGCACTTAGGTAAGACTCCCAGTGTAATTAGCTTCCATGCAGCAGGACACTCTGAAAGGAGCTGGGGCATGCAACAAACACAGAATTATATAATGCACAAGCAAAACAAAGCGTTACAAAAGTTATTATATAACCACCATCATAATGACATCTTCCAGAACACTCGAACACTGCACACCACAAACATGTATAACTGTCTTCTACTTTGCTGGGTTCAGGTTGAGGGACTAGACACTTACGTAAGGTAGTTAGCACATTTTATTCGTTATTTGAAATCACAGCTGAGGCACATATAATAACGACTAAATGTAACATTGTTGGAACACTTCCCAAAGTTCTAAGGCTTCAATTCTGAAAGCTTTCGCATGAAGAACAACAACACATGCTGCTTACAGAACTGCAGCCTCTGTGTATTACCTGCAGGACAGGATGCCACCCAGAGGGACCTGGACAAGCTCAAGAAGTAGGCCCTTGGGAATCTCATGAGGTTAAACAAGACAAAGTGCAAGGTGCTGCACCTGGGCTGGGGCAACTCCTGGTATCAACACAAGCCGGGAGACGGACAGATCAAGAGCAGCCCTGCCAAAAAGGACCCGGGAGTACTGGTGGATAGCAGGCTGGACACGACCCAGCAATGTGTGCTCACAGCCCAGAAACCCAACTGTATCCTGGGTTTTACCCGAAGCAGGGTGGCCAGCAGGGGAAGGGAGGGGATTCTGTCCCTCTCTGCCTCTCTCATGGGACCCCACCTGGAGTGCTGCATCCAGCTCTTGGGTCCCCAGCACAGGAAGGACATGGACCTGTTGGAGTGAGTCCAGAGGAGGCCACCAAACTGATCAGAGGGATGAAGCACCTCTCTTACGAGGAAAGGCTGATGGAATTGGGATTATTCAGCCTGGAAAAGAGACGGCTCCAGGATGACCTAACTGTGGTCTTCCAGTACCTGAAGGAAACTTCCAGGAAAGATGGAGAGGGACTTTTTTAGAAGAGCACGTAGTGACAGGACAAGGGGCAATAGTTTTAAACTGAAAGAGCGCAGGTTTAGATTAGATATTAGAAAAAAAATTCTTTACTTGGAGCGTGGTGAAACACTGGAACAGGTTGCCTAGAGAAGTTGTGGATGCCCCATCTCTGCAAGTGTTCAAGGCCAGGCTGGATGGAGCTCTGAGCAACCTGGTCTAGTGGAACGTGTGCCTGGCCACAGCACAGGGGTTGGAAATAGATGATCTTTAAGGCCCCTTCCAACACAGGCCATTCTATGAATCTATAATCTACCTTCTATCTAGTCAGGGAAGATTGCTTTTCTGCTGTAGCTCTATAGCACTGATATTAAAATGATGAGAAAAAAAGACCCAGAAGAAATATCAAGACAGGCGGTGCTGTTTTCTTAGTGGCTCTGAAGTTGTGATGGGAAACCAGAAAATTTCAGAACGGAAAAGACTCAATACTCTCTTTCACTCTTTTCAGCAGCCCATGAAGATTAAGACCTTCACTAATGAGGCTCTTCTCCTTTAGACACCTAGAGAGCCAGAAAATTCCTCCCTTGCTGGTGAAAATTCCTTGCTATAGGAGAAAAGTGAGGAAAATGAACAAGAGAAATGCAAGAGAAAAAAGAGGACATGGAAAAATTGGCTGACAGAGGGATTGTGGTGTACACCTGTGATCTTGTGTTGCTTGTTCATGCGTATAATCCTGCTGCTACTGAATCACGTTTTATTTTCAACAGGAAGTCTACAGGTTATGTTTGCAAATAATTCTGTTTTCTTTCAAAAGCAAAAATTTTATAGATTTTCTGCTACAAAACTTTACATCTTCAGGCCACACATAGCAGAGGCCACTCAACAAGGAGGATTTATTTCACTGTTTGCCCACAGAAGTAATAACACTTTCTTATTGTCAGGCTACTCAACTACTACACATCTGAAACGACTGCCAGAACTGTTAAAGGGGTGTAGATTTCTGGGCAAAACCACAGTATGGCTTAACCTCAGCCCATCTAGTCAAGCTATCCACAGGAATTCAGTGACCATCCATGAAGATTTAAACCTGATGCTTTCAAACTATTTTGTCACCAAAGAGAACAGGCACAAATCCTGATTCCAATTTTTGGACTCCACAGCTCATATAACAACAGTTCAGAGATGTCCCATCTTGAAGTTCCAGGGTACACGCAGCATCCATGCACATATGGAAGGCACAGTTCTCTGTGCAGAAATCTGCAACACCCCATGGCATGTAAACTGAAGGAAAAAAAGCGGGAAACTGTCTTTGGATAAAGAAACACTCCTGTCTTACCCAGTTAGTTTTCCATGGCACTGCTTGCACACCTTCTGCTGAGTGTTTCCACAGCGGGGAACAACAGCACTGAAGCTCCGGCAGCCCGAGCAGAAGGACCGTCCGCAGTTCTTGCAGCCACACTGCAGAGATAGGAGAGAGAGGCAGGACAGGGCTTCAGCACCTCGCCACCACACACCCTCCACCACTCTAACTGGCCGCATGCCGGCACGGTGCCGTGGCCAGGCACGCAAAAAATAATGCTGGGGTTATGCAGATTTTTTTGTGACAGAACTGTTTCACCAGCTGCTGCCGAAGATATGGAGACTCAAGAGCCTGGGAGCACCAGCACATAACTCCTGCTGGGAGCTGAGTCACCACTTCACCCCATAGTATAACGAAGTGTGTGTGTGAATTGTCTGAGACCACAACAAAATCCTGAATTAGAGGAATGGCATACAGTGACGGGTTTTTTCTCATTTTTTTTCTTTGCTTTTTCTTTGGGTTGTTTTTTTGTTTGTTTGTTCGTTTGGTCAGTAATTTCCCATATTTGAAGACATATCGGAATTAGGCACCACGAGAGCTCAGTAAGCAAGGACAACAACGCCAGGATGCTGGCCGGGAAGCGTGTCTCGGAGCCGGGCGAAGCAGTTCCCCGTTCCCCTCTCAGACCCTCGCACTGCGGAGGAGGCACCCGCGGGACCGGCCCGCTCCTGACCCCCCGCAGCCGGACTTGCCTCTTTCTTGAAGACAGAGAACTTGGACGCGCACCCATAGCACCGGCTATCCATGGCGCTACCGCCCCGGCCCGCCCTCAGGCACGGCGCTGCACCGCCGCTATGCCAAGCTCCATGATTTCCCCCGGTCCTGCGGCTGCCCCAGGCCCAAGGACCGGCGGCGACCGGGGCTGTCACAAACGGGGAGGCGCGGACAGCACCCTCCTGTCCCCTCACGCAGGACCGATGACGCATGGCCCGACGGGAGTTGTAGTCCCTTGTCCAGGACACTCCACCTTCAGATGCCAGGCGGTTCTCCATGAATAAACTACACTGCCCAGAGCTCCGCACGACCCCAGTGCCGGGCCGGCTGGGCTACCATCGCCGCGCGATGCATTGTGGTACCTGCAGTCTGGTGCCGCTGCCCGGCCTCGCCGGAGGCGCCATGTCCCGGAGGGAATTAGCTGTGCTTGGGTGTTAATAAGACCAAAACCTGTATTCTCTAAGGCTTACAGTGTTGTGCTCAAGCTACTCTAGGGTTTTGTGGTTTTTTCTGTTCTAAACCTGTGGTGAGATCCTGCTTCAGAATAGCAAGAGTCAGCTGAACTGCAAAACTCCAGTTATCCCCAGCCCATCCTTCTGTCAGTGTGGATCCGCCTGCCCTCAGGAGTACGTGTCCTGCAGTGTTTGTGAAAAGAGTCACAGAGTGCACGAGTCATCCTGTTAACCGCGTGGGTTTGCAGGTACATTTTTGCGTTTTTCCGGTTTAATATATAACCCCACGTTGCAAAGACCTACACAAATAAATTACGAAACTGACTGATGTATTCAAGGAATTAAGACTCGTTAATATCTGAAAAAATACAGCTAAATTTAAAGGGAAAAAATGAGGGGTTCCCTCTCAATCTTTCATTTTCGGTGTTTGCTTGTTGGGGTTTTTGTTTGGTTAGGTTTTTAATGTTAAAAAACATTAGAAAGACAACTGGAAGCTAGACTTTGCACCTGTCCAGCAACTGTGTTAGAGACCACACGGAAATTCCAGGTATTGTAGGTATAAAGCACGGAATCGAGACAAATATAAACTCAAATAAAAGGCTTCATTGTCTTTGCTCTTGAGCTGCTCGGCGGGAAAACAGGAACAGGAGATTTCAATCTTAATGTTACAGTGCAACCTACAGATTGCCAGGTGGAATGTGGAGTGCCGCTCTTTGGGAGAGAATGCAAGAAGCAACCCACAGAAGCCTTCCTGTCCATGGAGCAGCGCCAGCAGAGGTGCGCGGGAGGGATCACGTTAAGGAAACGGAGCCTCCCGGCTGAGAAGCGCCTCGGCTGCATTTGCCGGATGGAGCTGAGAGCCGTGGCCACGGCAGGAGTGGAGCTCTCTACCTCTCACCTGTCTGCAGAAGAAGCGCTACACGCTCCCATTCACATTCCCGTTCCCTGCTACTGTCCGCCAGAGGGGGCCCGGCCCCCGCAGTTCTCCAGCTCCTGACTCGAGGGCCATTTGGCAGCAGAGCAGCGGCAGCTTTCCTTTATTTCTTTTTTTGCCTCGCAGATGTTTCCCATGGTAAAGCGAACTCAATTATAAAATCCTATGTGACAACTTAGCCTGTAAGGTTTTCAATTTAAAGTGCAGGAGAGATTATATGGTCTTTGGTTTGTACGTCTTCTTCTTGCCAAACTCAGCTGTTGCACAGTAAGTCGTGCATTCTCTGTCCTGCCTAGTTATAGCTACTCCGCTGTGGTGAGACCCCACCTGGAGTGCTGCATCCAGGTCTGGAGTCCTCAGCACAGAAAAGACAAGAAGCTGTTGGGGCACGTCCAGAAGAGGGCCACAAAGATGATTAGGGAACTGGAGCACCTTTCCTATAAAGACAAGCTGAGGGAGTTGGGGTTGTTCGAGACAAGAAGGCTCTGGGGAGACCTTCCAGTACTTACAGGGGGCTTATATGAGATGGGAAGAGGCATTTTAGCAGGGCCTGTTGTGAAGGACTAGGGACAAGGGTTTTAAACTAAAAGAGAGTTGATTTAGACTAGGTATAAGGACAACATTTTTTGCAGTGTGGGGGGTGAGACACTGTAGCGGGTTGCCTGGAGAGGTGGTGAATGCCCCACCTCTGGAAACATTCAAGGTCAGGTTGGATAGGGCTCTGAGCAGCTTGGTCTAGTTGAAGATTACTGCTTATAGCAGGGTTCTGGACTAGGTGACCTTTACATGTCCCTTTCAACCCAAACTATTTTATGATTCAATAACCGGGGTTGTAGTCATGCAAGCAAGTGTCATCTCAACCACAGTTATTTATTTATGTAAGGGGAATGTGTTTTAAATTAAACACAAAAAAAAGACCTATGAGTAGTACATTTTTGTGTGCTTCTGTAATGCTTTATTCCAGGCTGTTTTTTCTCCTGCAGCAATAATTGACAGATCTCTGTTCTGGTTCTTGCAGACTACAAAAGCATAGCACTCAAAGGCTCTGATTTGCCTCCCAGGTAGGAACCAGGACAGTCTCCAAGCAGGTAAGAAAGGAATATGGGGACACAAAACACTCTTATTTCTTATATACACACAGGCTTGTGGAAGTGGGTCTCTCTTTAAAAACATCTGGTTTGTACACAATTAAGGTAATACCTGTTTGTGTCATGAGTTATGTACATCTATGGGAATACATATATTCATCACTGCTAGATACCTCTGTGTTTTAAAGTTAAAGCCTCATATTTTGAATTTCAAAAGGGTGTTAAGTGAGTGTTGAACTTTAATTAAAACTTCTGAAAATCCTCCTATTGTGGTATTTGAATCCTAAACTTTTGACTATACTGTCCCTTTTGTCTACTAGCTGGTCACTCTAAATTCATGTAGCCCAGAATATGAGTGTTAAGAGCCAGTTTATATATCATATTTATACATGGGTAATGTCCTACTTAAAACCATATTTCTAGGGACAAATTGCAAGAGCAGTATTCCTATATGTGGTATATTGCTGTTTGAACATGCTGATCATGCTCTTTTACCAAATACGGGTGAACATCAAAAGCATTGGACCTATGTAGAGCTCCACATCAGACCAAGGGAAGGGAATTCTAAAGTAAAACTCAAGTTACAAAGCTGTCCAGCACTGTCCGTTTAAAATAGGGACCCATTCAACTTCATTATACAGAGTTGTCACAGGGTTGTTATTTTTGCACCTCCATGAAAGTCCTCAGGCTCAAGGAGAAGAATTAGTATTTTTACGGTCTGAAGTTGAGGTTAAAAATAGAAGTAGAGTTTAATTTTCTGTCATGCTGATGAAATTGTGACATTCTCCAAAAATGTGCCAATCTAAATAGTGAGCCAAATTAAATGAAGGAATAGTTTTTATAGCCAGAAGATGGGAGCTTGTAAAAATACAAATATTTGTTGCCTGCTGTGCATGGACTTTCCCACCATGATGCAAGCAAACTCTAAACCCTGATGTCCACAACTTACCAGTTATGA
>VYZQ01056067.1:164194-177822 GCA_013400655.1 Mystacornis crossleyi
TCCAAACGCCAGGAGAGCAATGAATTCCAAGCCCTTTTCCCCACCTCTCCTTTTCCAGTTCTAAATCTCGAGATATCTCTGCTCCCCCACCTGAGAAGACGCCACCAAGACCAAAAAAAGGACAATTGGGCCCCTCCCTTGTGGCTGGCTAGGTCCTTTGTTTCTCTTAAGTACCCCAGCAATCGCCCCTTAACATGGGGAAAAAATTCCTTTGAGAGAAGAAAAGAGCACATACACACACAGAAAGAAAACTTTCTCAACCCCCAACAAACAATTAAAGCATATACAAAACTTCCTTTGTGTTTAAAATTATGTTATTTAAGAGTTAACTGTTTACAGATATTGTGTCTTCCAGGATGCTAGGATTAGTGAAAGCATGTAACTCATGCCTCATTAACTGATTGAGAGAAGAAAATGAGCTTTCCTGCTTTTGAGTTGCCAGTCAGTTAATCAGTTTCGAATAATTAAATCATTGACCTTGATCAAGTGCAAAAGTGTTTTGGCTTTTGCAGAAAAGGTCAAAATGACAAAAATAAGATTTTGTAAATCTGGTCCCCAGTCCTTACTTTGTCCTCGTTACCAGGCAGCAAAAGCAAACCTTTCATAGAATAGGTTACTATTGAGCAAAGCATACACTTGATAAAAAACCTTTGAATGCTAGTTTTAATATAATTAGTCAGTTGAAGTGTATATTACAGCATTTTATTCCACTGCATATATTGACATATTTCCACATTTTTGGTATGTTTTTATTTAAAAGAAAGATTTAGTCTTTAAAAGAAAAAAATCGCCAGTGTCAAACTGAACTCTGGTGAAATTAGCTTAAAACCAACATGTGTGCGGACTCTGTTCCTCCCAGACCTCCCGCAGGAGTGTGATCTCTGCTATTTTACCACCACTTATCTTTTACCTTTCCAGTGTCAGAATGATACCATAGTGTTAGAAAGGAGAGGTGCAAGTCCAAAGACTGGAGGTAACTCCAGAGGTCATGAGCCTTAACCCCAGGTGATGGCTAGAGACAAGAATCAGCTGAAGCATTTACAGAAAAGTCGGTTTTCTCTGATTTGCAGTAGCTGTAGGCTGAAGAGAACTTTACTATAGCTTTTGAACTTGATGCATGGGGAAAGTTGGGTTCCTGGAGACAAGCTACAAAGGTTGCTTTCAGTATTTGAGTATCTACGTACCCAAGGACTGAGCCAAATGGGACTGGCTGGTCTATAGCTTCCCTGGTTCTGGTAAAACCTGGTCTGAAACCAGTGTCCAACTGCAAACATCACACTAAAGCATTGTTTTATGTTCAGACACATAACAGAAGTCCTGATTTAATGCTGCTCTCTAGTGGTTTGCCATTTGTGCAACTGGAACACATTTCCAGAAACAGTCAGGAATGCCCCATCACCACTCCCAGCCTGTTCGCTCCTTTGATCCCTGTCTCGGCAGGGACCACTAACTGCATCCTGCAGAAAATGCTTACAGGCATGAAAAGTCTGTCCTGTAAGCTGTGCTGAGAAGTGATGAATCAGTTTTAGCCTTAACCATCTCAAAACTTTGGTTTAGCTTCTGCAGCTTGTGACTGCAATACACGCCTCCAGATTCTTACAGATTATACACACAAATGCCACAACGTGTTTCTGAGGTGCTTTGATGGCCCATAAGGAGAATGGGCCCATGGGCCATTTACCCACACCATTTTCTCTAAAAGATTTTTAAATCTCAAGATTTGTTTTATTGATGAGTCCTCCTAGGAGCTTTTACTGCGGAACCCAAATACTCCTCCAACTCTGTCCTAGCTCCACTTTAATTACACAGCATAGGTCATTACCCCTTTCCTGGTTTGCCTTGAAAGAGAACCAAGACAAATGGGCCAGAAGGGAAAAGCCAGAAAAGGGCTACATTATGAGGGGGGCTCCCTAGGAGCTGTGGCTACAGGAGTCTCTCAGTACCTCAGCACAGCCTGTTTGATGTGGTGTTGTATTGCATCCAGAAGCTGAAGGCAGAGACGAGACAAAAGACAAAGATCCAGGAGGTTCAGGAAAGAGACCAAGACTGGACCAAAGATACGGTACGGAAGAAATGCAGCCGCTCATCCTGGATCCTTTTTAAAGTCTGATTGCAGTTTCCTGTAGCTCTGGCACTGTGGTGATTTAAGCAGCACTTACTGAGCTCTCTCAGCAGCTGAGCAATTTCATATGTGAGCTGCCTCTGGACTCCTGGGTGAGCATCATCTGCTCCTAGCAAGTCATTGCTATTTACTGCACTGATTAGTGCTAAAACCCTTTCTTGTCAGCCGTGATATTTTCTCTGAGACATTGTTCCTAAACCTGAGATTTCCTCCGATCAGCTCCTGTAAGGAATGTTTTATCAGGAACATTGCTGTTCTACTCTGTAGCACATCAACCTAAGGGATGCACAGCTTTGCTGTAGTAACCTTATCTGCTCCTTTACTACTTGCTTATCTACTGATTCCATTAACTTTGATAGATTTTTGTTGCGTTTTTTAATTCTCTTTTAACCCATGTTATATGTTGCCATTTGTCAGAATTTAAACTGCTTTTTATTTTCACTACTCAGATCTTCCATTCTTTATTTCTGCTGCTCCCTGTGTCTAAGCATGATTGTTGTATTTTTACAATGTCTAGTGCACATCTTATTTCCATTTCAGATAAAGATATTTACTTGCCATTTTCAAGTTTTTATTATTTTAGTTACTCCTTTTGTCTAATTCTTTGCTTTTTGGCAATCTTTTTATAGGTTCATATTACAAGTGTGCATTTTTCAGATCTTTCTCTGCAACCAGAATTTGGACTTTTTAGAAACATAGAAACATATGTACCTATGCATTTCCACAGTAGTTTTCAGGGCAAGAAAGAAAACTGGTTCCATACACAAGAGATTACTTTCAGATGAAATTTCTTAATAGGTGAGCACTGAGCACCTGGGAGAAAACAAACATTTCTTTCATAAATCTGTCAGGATGATACTTCAGATATAGAATAGGTTCAGTTTCTCTGAGTATTTGTAGGGACAGCACATGTTTTGGGACTACACTACTAGGCTAAAAAAGTCAAGAAAAATGTACAAGCAGATGATAATGTTCAGAATTTCCTTAGCATGTCTCATTCAAATTATTATGAAAATATATTAAAATATTACACTGAAAAATGGGGTGAGTAGCTGCATTTCATCAATAAAGAAATTCAGATTCTGACTCCTGAAAAAGCATATCCAGGATCTCTCAGTACTAGAATGAGAGCTGAGTCCCATGCCCTCACTCTCTATGCAGATTGCTACACATTCCTGACAAGCAATATTCAGCATAGGAACAGAGCCTCCAGTTTTCAAGCATTCTCCTGTAAGCACTTACAAAGCAGCTGGGTGCTATTTTCTCATTTCTACACAGAAATTAAGGTCAAACCTGGAACAGGGAACTCTGAGAACCTGCTGTAGTATCTTACTGCTGGTTGATATTTTAGTCAGATATTTTAGATCCCAGTGTTCTACAAGGAAAAAAAATTAAAATTCAGTTGGTCACTGTCTTTCTCCTGGAGACTTAAAAGGAGCTGAAACTACTACATAAGGGTACATTGCTGTCTCTGTCAGCTGAAGAACCAGATACCTCATGAAGAGTAAAATTAAAGCAAGGAAAGAAGGAAGAGAAAAATAAGGTGACAGAATCTGGGTCTGTCGTATCTGAACCTGTGCCTTCTGACAGCTGTGGGATTGCCACAGCATTTTGTGCAGTTCTGCCATGCAAACTTAGCACTTTCCCTGGCTGCAGTGGAGAACAAAAATCTATGAGCTATTTAAAAAGCAAAATGCTAAATCCCTTTAGCATTTTGCTTTTTAAATAGCTCATAGATTTTTGTCCAGTTACTAGAATCCATATAACTTGCTGTGCTTTTATCTCCAGGGCAGTGCTAGTATCCTATCTCCATGGTAGCTCTACAGTAGGCAAACCAAGGTCAATTTTTTCTTTTTAAAGCTATAATTATCAAGGCACAGCCCATTAGTGTAGAATGGTATGAAGGAGATGAAAGTTCCCTTTCTTGGCAGTAATGGTCCCACCACATTTCACTGGGCTCAGAAAAAGGATTAACTGTACATGCTAATCCCCATATGCAGGCATAAAAGCATAAGTGCATAAATGCAGAAGCACAGTTTTGCATAGGGGCAGTGCCTCTTGCAAGCACTTAAGCATACAAGCGCTAACACATATTTGCTCTGCAAGGGTTTTTTTAAGAGTGTATGGAATCTGTAACAGGCATTTAAACAGTCTGTGCAAATAAACTTCTTGTGTGGTTTTGTGGTGAAGCCAAGGTATGAATCTCCCTCCCCCATCCCCGCTAATCCACTGCTGTGAGTTGGGTCTGAGATGGAACTGGATTCCTGTCAAAATGATGGTTATGTATTACATCATCAGCTCTGAAGCATTGTTGTCACCCACTTTGTGTGCGACTCCAATTAAATATCCAGAAATACATGAGGGTGCATCCTTTGACTGATGTACTGCCAAGCATTTTTTTTAATACATGTGCCCATATCATTCCTGTTCATGCAGCATCCCCAGTGCATGGTTTAATTCATGGTAAATTATTCCCTCTTTCATGCAGCTTTTGCTTCAAGTAATTATCTGGGAGCCTCTGTTCTTACTACAGTGAGACCAGTGCCTACAGAATGAAATATAGTCCTCTAGAGTTTGTTTATTGTATGAAGACTGGGACTTGCTCTAACCCTAATCTATAAGAGAGTCAGTCACCTGCATCAGCTTGCAATATCTGTATTGATTGTAAACTGCAAAACTACACATGGATTGCGTATTACACAAAAAAAGGGAACGTGCAACCCTATTCTTTGTTTACTACTAGTCATTCTGGGATTACAGGTAATTGGGTTGAAGTGTGCAGCACCCTAGACACCATTCCAGGTGCTGACATCTGCCCTAGCCTGACATGATAGGCAGCTTGAACACAGACTCTGTGGATGCTGTCTGGGGGATTTTTTAGAAATTTTTTTTTTGCCTAGTGATTGGACTTTCCCATCAGTAATAATGTGTACTGTCAGCTGCTCTTGGTGGAAACTTGTTTTGAGCAGAAGCTGTTGAATGCTGGTAGTTTTAAAAGCTACACAAAGTGTGCCTGTGTGAGAAGTGAAGCATCACTGTGTCAATGTGGAGACGCTGACTGTCATTTCTCTTTTTGCTATAGATTCCCAGGTAGCTGGTCTCTGCCCGTTTCACTAGGCAATTCAACAACACTGTCACTATTCCAGAGGGTGTCTTGGAACATTAATATGAATCTAATGCAAGGCAGTGGATGCTCTGTGGATCAGTGGTCAGGTTGGAAAGATGACTTGGGAGAGGGGGTAAGAGGGCAGGACAGAGACACTTGGCTAAAGCTGTGGTGGACAAACAGATCTGGAATTAGTTACAGCCCGAAGTACACCTGTAGATCTTAGGAAAGTTCACGCACTGCCCAGCAGAGAAAAAAGCCACTGATGTTAACCTCTCATCTCTAAAAGAAGAGGGGAAAGGAAAATTCCACTTACTCAAAAGGAACACAGAAACTTAGCAGAAGGTTGACCAAGTCAATATTTCATTACATCCTAACACTGTGAGGTACAATTTATGCTGGAATAAAAGTGTATCTCAGTTCAGTGCCACTAGTATTCTTTCTGGACCACAGATTCTGGACTTGAAGGCAACTAGTTGATTTTTCATCCCTGTTGTTATCAACATTGAGAAGAAACTTTACCCTGGAGAGAGGAGATCACACAATGGATGATAAATTCATTAGAGGATGTTGGCCAGAAGCTCAGGTTATAGGAAACACCATAACTCTGCAAGCATTATAAAGTCAGTGTCTCCTTTCTGTAAAAGAATTTACTGTCTGTGTAGGTGGAAAAAAAATACTTTAACAGGTCAAAAATACCCTGTAAAGAGAGAAACCACCATATGAATTTTATTGTCCATGATAGGGGTGAATTATTATCTAGAGCCTTGTTCTGACATCCTGAGAACAAATCACTGGTGATTCCAAATGTCAGCAGAATCTACTAGCAGAGCTTTTCTGTCTCTACAGTTCTGAGTCTTTGGCATGAGTTCAAAGTAAAAATGAATCTGAAAATTTCTGAAATCTGGAAAGCCCATATGTGAATCCGGTTATGTATCCTGGCATTTTGGGAGCAACAGTTTTCTATTGCAAGACTTTGAAGCCTACATAAAAATTAAGTTGCCTTTGTGCTCTATAACTAAAGGCATATGAAATAGAGCAGCTTTAAGTGAGCCCAAAAGTTCAAACTTGCTTATTTTCAGGTTTTTCCCTCATTAAAATTATCAAAACCTGCTTTTATTGCCAAACACATGGTTTTTGATGAAATGCAGCTTTCAGTCACTTTTTAGGCTGAATTTTGCAATTAATCTCATTTGAATTTTAATTTTGGAAACCTATAAGCATAGATGCTTTCACAGTTTATTTGGTATAAAGTGATTTCAAATCTTGTTAGTTTATTTTTCTCAGTGATTCAAAGTTAACCATATACTACAGGAACAAGCTGTCTACCTTTATTATATTTTAAAGGTAAACTAAAATTTTAGTATCTTCTTCATTCTCAAAGAACATGAACTCTAATTCAAAAGAATTTTGTCTTCAGACAAAATAAAATTCTTGACCAGTTTCAGAATTAAATAGGTGGGGTATCTGATGTATTCCTGTGGTACCAAAGCAAAAGACAAACCCTATGGAAATTGTGAGAATTTTGTATGATTTTAGCGATGAAGTCCTAAATTTAAAATCTGAATTCTCCTATAACTATTATCTAATGAACAGGAGGTGCAACCATTATAGTTATGCTTCCACAATGGCTCTTCTTTCTTTATCATTTATGCCATCCTCACGGGTTGTAGAATTTTATACCTGGTGTTTGCAGGGATGTGCATGATAGAAGATGTAGGTAAAAAATCAGGCTGTAACCAAGAATCCTTGGTTACCAACAATGAGCCCTTTTTTTATACAACCCGTTTAGTAAAAAATCTCTCTAGAAGATGCCATCATCTGTTGGTGCAAGCGCTTTGTCCATTTAATGTAAGCCTCATGAAACACCTCTGCCATAATGCAGTAGAAACCCATTCTTTCTTGGTGCTCTGAGAACAAGCAGACCATGTTGATAGTTCAATGACTCCTCATATCATCTTCAATGTATTTATTTTCTTGTCATGTAACAGGTTGTGAGAGGCTCTGTCACAGGTATTAAGCAGCTTGCCTCATTTAACAATGCTCTTTCAAAGAACTATAAAGAAACACAACAAATAACCAAAAATAATGACACAATAAGCCAAGCTGATATTTGGAGTTCAGGATTTTACACAACTGAGCAAAAAGCATTTGCATTCAGAGAAGTGGGCAGACTGATTACAGCTCTACAAGGCAGTGGATAAGTGCTCTATCTCTGTGCAGAAGGATTTCTACTAGAGATTTGAAATGAATTTTAGATAAGAACTTTCCCAATAAGAGGGATATATGGTCACAAAATCTGCTTGATACATGAGGAGTGTAACACATTATTTTATCAGAGAAACATCAAAATTTCTTCCTTCCATGGGCAAGACACAGATGGTCTATGCATGAAGCAATATGTCAAATCCAGCTATAACTCATTTCAGAAATTATAAATAAATCTCCTATTGTTACCATCCCCTAACAAGGCATTCAGGAATATGCTGGCTACTTGTCTACACTTGATTCCATTCCTTTTCTTGATACCTCTCCTATTTTCTGATAAAAAAGACTTCTCACTGCCCAGGGGGAACTGTGGCTTATCTTTATTTCATGCAACATGGAGTCATTCTTTTGCTTTTAAACATACCTGTACACTTTGCACCTAATGCTAAAATGCCATGTGAAGCACTGAAATCTGCACAAGGGAAAAAAAGTTCTTCAGCTTGAGTGCCAGGAAAAAAAGTTCTTCAGCTTGAGTGCCTTTTAAACATACCTATACACTTTGCACCTAATGCTAAAATGCTATGTGAAGCACTGAAATCTGCACAAGGGAAAAAAAGGTCTTCAGCTTGAGTGCCAGGGACCCTTCACAGGAGAGAGCAGGTGGAAACCTGTGGGCCTCTAAATGCTGCTTTCTACAAGCCAAATAACAAGACTGTCTATGCTTTTCTTGTTATACCATTAGAATTTAAGGGTATTTTAAAATGAATAGGAACTTCTTAAAAGGAGTCAGTTCCAGAAGTAAGCTGTTACCAGTCCAGGAGATAGGAGGCTAAGTGATGCTCTTTGCTCTGTCACAAATGTTTTCTGTGACATCTGACATACCTTGTTCTGATTTGTCACCTTTCTGTGACATACCTTGTTCAGATTCCAGTGTAGGGTGGTATTTAGGCAACTGACTGCTGTAGGTGTATAGCTTCTCTTTAGTTATCTTTGTGCCTTCAGCTGCACTTCATTCCCAGAGAGAATTTTATTAATTCTCTGCTGAGGTTGGAATGTTCTCCAATATCCAGCTACCCAGTGCAGCAAGTACCTCCCTGCCTTGCAGGAGTGTTGTAAAGGTGAAGTTAGGAAAGAGAATCAAATGCTGCTGTACTGACAGCTACAGAAGCCTGTAAGACAAAGTCAGGGTAGGTCTCAATACACAAGTCCTTCAACAAGATGTAGCATGAGGAAAACTACTGCTTTGGTTTTGCAAAGTTGTGACTAATTTGTTTCTTGGGTGTTCTTGAGATGCTTGAAAAGGCCAACGGCAAATTTATTTTCTGAAGGTAAGGAAAATTCTTTTCATCTGGAACAGAGATGTCTAGAGGAGTTGTAAAAGCTCCAGTCATTCCCAACCAGCAGCTTCATTGTCTGGAAATAATTTCCTTTCTAGCAGGACCCTTTAACACATGAGCCAACTACTGCTACCATACTGTGACCACCTGTTACAATGAATGATTACTGTGTATTATTTTCCTGTCTTACACCACCTGGCACTTGTGTTTCTTTTTGCTGCATTATGCTTTCTAACAGCAGGCAATGTGAAGGCTGCTCAAATGTCACACAGGGCAAGAATGTGACTTAAGAAACTAGGGATGAAAAAATGGAGGTCAACGGGTAACAAGGCAGGGCCATTTGGCTTTATGATGCCAGTCACCTGCACTCAGGTGAAATTGAACCTTGCAGCAGTCTAATCTGGTATCAGTTCTCTCTGTTTTAAAGTTTCCATCTACCTGAGTGCTTTAAAACGATCATTAGTTATCTCAGTATATTCTAATGCATCTAAGGGAAAGCTCTATCATTGTAGGGGTGTGATTTGGGACTTCAGCTGTTGATCAAGTTCTTATCTCTGAGCCAGTGTGTGCTTATCAGCATAGGCAAAAAGTGCTGAAATCTCGTCTCCTAAAGTTAGTAAATGCGACAGGGAGAAGCTGTTATGTCATTCTACACCCGAGGAGTGGACATTCTAGTCTACACAGAAAAAAATATACCTGAGTATCACTCTTTCACACACATTCACCCCTACACAAAACATGGTAACTTTTATAAAACTTTCTTTTTCTTATAAGTGGTTGTTTAGGAATGTACTGTGACCAAATCTGAAGGTGAAAATATTTTTTTCACTGACTTCAACACCATGAAGAAAATTATAAGTGAACAATGCTTTAGTTGTTTGAGACCCCAGCCTTCACTGAAAATTCTAGGTAGGCAAATCTCCCAGATTAGTCCATACTTTGTGAAGGCTGGGAAGGGAATTTCTCCATGAAAAGACATCACTTTTAATTTACAAACAGTGGAATTTATGGAAGCATATACATTAGCCATTTGCTTCAACACACTTTTGAGCTGAATCTCACCAGATCAGAAGTGCATTAAAAGGACTAAACCCTTTTGAATGTAACTAAATAGTAATTTTGGTGCTGCTGAAATTGTTTCAGGAATAAAGTACTTTCTGTGCTTAGCACAAAGTAAAATAATTGCTTTCTCGTTCTTTCCCCCGCCTCGTCACCCCCTATTTGTCTATCATCCAGAATATTCTGATTTTTCAGCTGGAACATTCTTTAAATGTTCTGCAGACATTGCAAACATTACAACCTAAAGTCAACTTATTTAAAAGATTGCACTTCAATCTATTTTATTTTATGGGCTTAGAAACTTACTGAAAAACTAATTTTAAGTTCATCTGAAATTCTATATTATAAATGGAGAAAGTTGCATTTTGAACTTCACTAGAATAAATCATTTAACCTGGATGAGGGAAAAGATATTTTTCTCTTTAACCCTTTATACTTTAGGCAATATTATTTTATTGTTAATCAGGCTATAATTTACATGTTAAACTCAACACAAACTTTATATGACCTTTCTACTCACCAAAATATGGATTTGTATGACACAATTAAAAATTTAATATAACTCTACTAATAGTATTGACAAGATTATTTGATACAAATTTTGATTGCTTTGAAGGAAGGACTTACATTTTGGTTATATTATTAGAGTTAGTTTTATATATCTAATACATATGGTAGTATCTTATACACGTTGTAGGTGTGCTTATATATGCACACACATATATGTGCAGATCTGTAGAAATTAGCGTGGTATGTGAAACCTTTGCTGAATTCACTGACTTCCACTAATGCTCTTCTGAGAAGATTCACATGCTTGAAGTATGTTTATATGTGCATAAGAAATCATAAATTCTGCTATGAGAGTCTGTGCCAGGAAAGGGCTGCACATTACTTCCTCTGAGAAGTGATGCAGATAATTATGTAAGGCATGGATGTGTTGTGAGAGGCAAAGCAAAGGAATCTTTTTAATTGTCAGCCCATGTGAGGCGAGGGAATTACTTTGTTTGGTGTCTTTCAAGAGTTTGCTATTTAACTGAAAAATGGAAACCACTTTTACGGTACCACTCCAAGGAGGTTCTGCAATTAGAAATGACAGTATGAAACAAACAAAAAATTAACTGTGCACTGAGAGAAGGTATTCCTAGACTTCAAGCAATGTAATTGTTGCTTTTATGGTTTCTGACTAAATAGGGTCCACTATATTCCAGAATGCTTTAGAAGACATATATGGGTGCCGAGGGCATTTCTTCAGAGAAGAAATTGCAACATTTCTCAGTCAAGAAGTTAAAAAGAGGAATAAAAGCAGGCTTTCCTCTTTTGGGTTCAACCACTTGTCGAGTTGTAATTATGGTCTCTACATATTAACTCAATATCATCTGTAGAATAATACTAAATCAGAGAAAAATGAACTCTTAATCACCATCATTTGCTTAATGTTGTTTTCTCTCCCTATTTCAGGAACCATTCCTTCAAACCACTCTTCTTTTTGTTTTGCTTTGTCTGGCTTCCCTCATCCTACCAAACCATCCACTAGCAGAACACGCATCTACCTGTGTGTGTGGCTGTGCTCAGTGATAGTTTTAAAGCAATACACGAGAAAGAAAACTTCAGATGCCAAAGATTATTTCCAGATTCTTTCATCTTTGCCACCAAACTGTACTCCCTCGCGTGAAGCAGCAGCATGGGCGCAGCCCCATCCTGCAGGCTGGAGCCACGCTCCATTGGCTGAGGATAACGGGAAGAGACGGCTCAAAAGCCCCACGGCCTCCTGGTCACCCAACTTGGGACTGGGACCGATTGTCCAGCTGGTGAGGGGTCTGGAGCGCCTGTTCTGTGAGGAGCGGCTGAGGGAGATGGGGATGTTTAGCCTGGAGAAAAGGAGGCTCAGGGGCGACCTCTCTCCACAACTCCCCGACAGGAGGTTATAGCCAGCTGCGGGCCGGTGCCTTCTCCCAGGTAACAAGTGACAAGATGAGAGGACATAGTCTCAAGCTGCACCAGGGGAGGTTTAGGCTGGAGATTAGGAGGAATTTCTTCTAGCAATAATGGTGGTTAGACACTGGAATGGACTGACCAGGGAGGTGGTGGAATCCCCGTCCATGGAGTTGTTTTAAGACTGGACATGGCATTTAGTGCCATGGTCTAGCTGACATGGGGGTGTTGACTTTAGACTCAATGATCTCATAGACCTTTCCGAACCTAATTGATTCTGATTCTGTGAACGCCGGCAAGCCTGCAGCGAGGGCAGAGCTCGGAGAACTGGCTCCTGAATTTTGGCCAAAAGAACACTGCTTCCATGTTTAAATAATGGCTGAATCAATTCATCTCCCTTAGCTGCATTCCCAGCAGTTTACACTGGAAATTGGAAGAAGCCAGTATGTTACGACAGGTGAAGCAGTTCACCTGCCACGTCAGGCAGCGGTTTTGGCTGGCGGGCTGTCTCAGTGAAGGCTGCGCGGAGCCCTGGCTCCGTTGGAAGGCGTCGGCTCCGAGCCTCCGGCTGCATCCCCGCCAGCCCGGCGAGCCCCGCGCCCCCCGCCAACATGGCGCCCCTGACCCCCGCGCTTCCTCTTCCGGCCGGGTTGCCATGGCGCTGCCCCCCGGCCCAGCCTCCCCCCGCCCGCCGGTGTGTGTTTACATCGGGCAGGAGGAGCCGGAGCCCCAGCGCCGGGGGAGACGGGCACGCAGCCGCCGGCCGCCCGCCCTCCCTCCATCCCCGCCGGGCGGTGCTCCTGGAGACGCGGCATGAAGGTGATGCTGGCGGCTGTCCCCGGGGCGGGGGGTTCGGCTGGGCCGCGGCGGCTCCCGGCGGCTGCGGGGGCGGGGGCCGGGCCCCGGCGGTAACCGGTGGCGGGAGGTGGTGGTGGCCGTGCGCGCTCCTAACGAAGTGCACAACTTCCAGAAGCTTCCAACTTCGCGGGGGATGTGGTGTCGCTTCTTGGATCCGTCTCCCGAGAAAGAATCCCCCTTCTCTCCATTAAAACCCGGATCGTTTCCTGCGGCACCGAGACGGGAAGGGAGTAGCGTGGGAGCCGGGGGAGGCTGCCTGCGCCCGCTGCCCTTCCAGGCTGGTGTGTCCACAGAGAAGTCGTCCTCTTTCCCCGGGCATCTTCCCTCATCCACAGCATCTCGTGGGCGGTTTCCCTCCCCGGCAGCCTTGGGGTTCGTGCCTTGGTGTGCGGCCGGGGCTGCTCCGGCGCTCACCTGTGCTGCTGCTCTCGCAGGCCCTTCCCTACGCCTGCGGGAGATCGTCGCCTTTCTCTATAGTTTACTGTGGAAAACTATTAGGCTAGAGAGTGACTAACCTGAGCCGGCTATTGGTGTCGAGAGTGCCGAGCCTGGCTGGACTATAGAAGTAGTAATAGATAACATTGAGATGCGAGGTTGTGTCTTCAGTTGTGTTGGTTAGAAGTCAGCAGTGCTGTGGTATTGCTTTTTCTTCACTTTTTGTTGTCATATCTCTTTAATTTTCAGGTTTATGACTTTTGAAGGGATTTTCTGTCATTAATCAGTTTGAAACTTGAGGCACACCAGGCATTCCCTGTCTCCTGAATTTGTCTAGCAGTAAAAAAAAATACGGATTAGCTAGGCTGTAAAGTCTTTGAGGCAGAAACTGTAGAGGTCTGTACCAATCCCGATGGAGAAATTTGGCTCAGGCCTTCCTCCAGGCCTCTGAGTCAAGTAAGTGTGTGTTAGAAGTTCATCAGCTTGTGCAGGTGTTGGGTTCTGGGAGGTGCATCTGTGGCAGTCACTGAGGTTAACAACAATTGTCTCTTGAGTGCCAGGGGCTCTTAAC
>VYZQ01056067.1:177843-195785 GCA_013400655.1 Mystacornis crossleyi
GGGGGCGGGAGGGGCGGGGGCCGGGCCCCGGCGGTAACCGGTGGCGGGAGGTGGTGGTGGCCGTGCGCGCTCCTAACGAAGTGCACAACTTCCAGAAGCTTCCAACTTCGCGGGGGATGTGGTGTCGCTTCTTGGATCCGTCTCCCGAGAAAGAATCCCCCTTCTCTCCATTAAAACCCGGATCGTTTCCTGCGGCACCGAGACGGGAAGGGAGTAGCGTGGGAGCCGGGGGAGGCTGCCTGCGCCCGCTGCCCTTCCAGGCTGGTGTGTCCACAGAGAAGTCGTCCTCTTTCCCCGGGCATCTTCCCTCATCCACAGCATCTCGTGGGCGGTTTCCCTCCCCGGCAGCCTTGGGGTTCGTGCCTTGGTGTGCGGCCGGGGCTGCTCCGGCGCTCACCTGTGCTGCTGCTCTCGCAGGCCCTTCCCTACGCCTGCGGGAGATCGTCGCCTTTCTCTGTAGTTTAGTGTGGAAAACTATTAGGCTAGAGAGTGACTAACCTGAGCCGGCTGTTGGTGTCGAGGGTGCCGAGCCTGGCTGGACTATGGACGTAGTAATAGATAACATTGAAATGCGAGGTTGTGTTGGTTAGAAGTCAGCAGTGCTGTGGTATTGCTTTTTCTTCACTTTTTGTTGTCATATCTCTTTAATTTTCAGGTTTATGACTTTTGAAGGGATTTTCTGTCATTAATCAGTTTGAAACTTGAGGCACACCAGGCATTCCCTGTTTCCTGAATTTGTCTAGCAGTAAAAAAAAATATGGATTAGCTAGGCTGTAAAGTCTTTGAGGCAGAAACTGTAGAGGTCTGTACCAATCCCGATGGAGAAATTTGGCTCAGGCCTTCCTCCAAGCCTCTGAGTCAAGTAAGCGTGTGTTAGAAGTTCATCAGCTTGTGCAGGTGTTGGGTTCTGGGAGGTGCATCTGTGGCAGTCACTGAGGTTAACAACAATTGTCTCTTGAGTGCCAGGGGCTCTTAACCATAAATGTCTGCACAGCTGGCAGATGAATGAAAAGCGACAGCTTTCAAGTACATGCAACAAATACATGTAAAAAGAACATCTCCTTCTATGCAGTGTTACATTTTGTTGTGCCTTTGTACAAAGCCTGATAGTAAAAAGTATATTTTTTCTTTCTCTGTGTGTGTTCATTCCAATAGTGTAATAATAAAAAATATGTATTGAGGACATTACTGATTAACAGCGCTATGGCTTTGGGTGATTTGTTGACTTACACTGTAAAACAAAAACCTCAGAGCGCTGTCTGAACAGTACATCCCGCTTGAGGTCAAAACTGGAAAAGATTTCCTTCAGCTTTTGTCTTATTGCATGCAGAGTAAGCAGCTGCTTATTCTTGCTAAGCCCATTAATTCTGCTGAATTCCTTTTTTGCCCCACTAGAGTGGGGAAAGCTCATGGCTATTTAAGATGAGCTCATTCAAAATACAACAAGATGTGAGTGGACTCATGTTCTGACTGCAAGGAAAATGTGTTTGGGGGGGGAAATTGTTTGTTTTTAGCCAATCATTTTTCAGGTATAAGCACTGTGTAGAGCTTTTCAGTATAAAAAGATTCACTTTTTTTTCGAGAGGGTAATTTCTTTCAGTGCATATTTCTTTCCATGTGTGCCGCCTTTTGCTGTGGCAGTTGCTTCAAGTTTCTTCTAGGTAAGATAACTGCAGATGTATGATTTAAAGTCTTCAACTGGGGGTGGCGATAATTGC
The DNA here is from genome assembly GCA_013400655.1 of Mystacornis crossleyi. NCBI lineage: Eukaryota > Metazoa > Chordata > Aves > Passeriformes > Timaliidae > Mystacornis > Mystacornis crossleyi. The sequence goes on from VYZQ01056067.1 coordinate 179,562, forward strand.
CTTTTCATTTAACAGGTGGAATGCATTGAAATGTGCAGTATTTTCACCCCTTTAAAAGGGCGCGGAAAGGAGAAGTGAAGGGAAGGAAGAGGTGTCTGTGTGGTGTGAGTTGGATCTGAATCCCTTTTATGGGCCTGCTCGTGAGTAGTTCAGTGTGACTTTAAAACAAATAAGTTTAAGTTTTTGATCATTGCAGGGAATACATCAGCACTAAGCTTTTCAAAAGTCATTGTGTCTATTTCTCTCCTAATTATTGTTATGTGTTGGGAAATACATTTGAGTTTGTGTGAGTTTGTAGCAGCATTGGTTTTGACACTGAGCTGGTTGATGCTGGTTAGCATGTTACTGAGAAGGCACAGCAGTCAAAACAAAGCAGGTTAATGCTAGTGTGTATCAAAATGGTCTGGCCTTTGGGAAGGGAAGAAGCAGGCAAAGGTAAGTACGTGGTAACATCAGGGGAGTTCTGCTGTAGAAGTGATTCTTTCATGATCCATTAGTAGTGGCTGATATTGCTGAGGAAACTGAAGCTTGATGTAGTTTATTTTTAAGACAATCACATAATAAGTATCCTGTTGAAAAGATAGAGTTAAAAGTGAAGTAGTATGGTAAAGCAATGCTTTAAAGCTTGGTGTTGAAGCTGGACTGGATTCAAGGTAGTCTTTATGTGTACTTTATTTCTGTTCCTTTGTCTTTTGAGCTGTGTCTGTGCTGAAGGATGGTATCTCTGGGCCCTTCCAGGCTATGCGAAATACAACACTGGTTAAAACTGGTCCCTTTTCCTGGTTTATAGGACAGGAGTAAGAAGCAAACAGCTCAGATTGTGTCAGGAAGTGGACCCTTTCTGTATGTAGTAATAAGTGATACCTTTTGAATATGTCAGTAGTTTGCTTCCCTTCAGGGGCAGATCATCGTGATGGCAACACAATCCTTTTTAGGCTGCATTAGGAGCCTGGGTAACACGTCTGTCATGTGGGAGGGTGGTTCTATTTATTAGGGCAGTGAGGAGATAGACAGGCGGGGATTTGGTTATCACAGTCAGCTAATTACTGTCCCACAATATAGTATATTTCCAGTATTAATCTCTTGTGGCTGAACGCTGGATTTCTCAGGTCATAGGCAGCACTGGAGAAGGTTCTTGTGTCCTTGCTAACAGAACCTCTTCATGCTGTATCTTCAGTGGGTGAATGAATTGAGGCATTAGGATAGTTCCTGGTAGGGTTCTGCTATGGTGACTGCTTCTAACACTGCTCCCGTCACTGGTCTAACCTAAATCCAAAATCAGAGAAATGAAAGGCACTGAGTGTGGCTGGTCATGTTGAAGTTCTTACTTGTGAAAGCAAGCTCAAGATGTGATTTCAGTTAAGTAGTTGGTCCCTTCTTTATTGAAATGGTTCTTCAAAGTAGAATGAGAGCTTGTGGTGCTTTGGCATATGCTCGCAGTTAAGTTACATAATTTGGGATACAATAAGTGTCATAAATGTGACATTTTACTTTGAGAAACTTAAAGCTATTTTTAAGAGAAAGAATATGAACTTAGTGCTTGTAGTTCTCTTTTTCTGACTGCCTGTGATAGTGAGTGTTGACAGATGAGTTTTAGATATCAGAATAAGACAAGATATTTTGAAGATGCAGCATCAAAAGTTATGGAAAGCTCAAGTAAATATTTTTCTTGCTTGTGTTTACAGACAACTCTGTTCTTAAGGATGTCATGGATTATCCTGTCCAAATGATGTATATGTAACCTTTTTTTTTTTACATATGTCCAATCCCTTTTAGCAGGGCTCATGATAGTTGAAATGAAAAAATACTTGAGAAAGGAACTGCATGTGAAAATAAGAGACAAGAGGTATTGCTTTCTATGGATTATATAGTAATATTTTGTTTTCCTAGCATGTAGTCCTAAATGTGGTCTAGGAATCAGGAGGAGCATGAATGTAAGTGATAGAGTAAAAGGGAACATGGAGCACATATTCTGTAGATCATTTTGATTTAAATATTTGCCTCTGATTGGTCACATCTGTTTTTCTTCATTGCTGAACTGCCTTACAAACTTTGTAGTAGTTTCCTTTTCCAATATTTCAGCTGAATTTCAGAGAGATGGGAAGGGGTTACATACCTTGAAAGTTCTGGGCAAAGTATATTCTTACATAGATGAGGGCAAATAGTAGAGCTCTTAAGTTCCTTCAGAAGAAATGTTCTGATGGAACTTAGTGGGCATCACAGAAGTGGCTTGTGCTGGTGTCAGCAAATCTTACAGTCTTAATTTGCCTGCAGAGCTCCTCAAGGTATAGTGGAATTCTTGGGCTTTCGGTCATTCTAAAAACATTTTGGAGGGAGAACCTGTGCTCCTCACAGATCTTCAAAAGTAAAAGACAGCAGTGACCAAAAGCTATCGCTTCCCAAATTAATTCTTGCTTGTGTGTTGCTTGTGTGTTCATAGTGATTGAGTGCTTTTTCAATCCAATGGCTGTTTGGTTGCTGAGTGCAGTAACTCTGGTTCGAATCTTGTACGCAGCAAGTTGTGATCTCTCTTACTACTTCTTGGAGTGAGTTTGGGAGAAAATGAGGTCTCCATGGAGCCTGAAATAAAAGGCGTGTTACTACTGGCAGTGCTTCTGCAGTCAAGTTCTGATGTGCAGGCTAGGTGTGAAATTGGAGGGCTTAACAGTAACAGAAAATGTAGCTTTTGTTCTATAGAGTCAGTAAATATTTTATCTGAAATGTTTCTTTTTTAAAACACTACATTAAGTGCATAGAATGACAAGCAACTGGTCTTAAAGAGCTCTGATGTGAGTTCAAAACTCATTTGTAAGGAAGGAAATACTTAACTACCTAGCCATTAACAAAATCTATTTAAAAGTTGTGTGGTAAATACATCATACTGCAATCTCCTAGCTAATTCCCAAATGCAGAAAATGCATTTTGAAGTTCTTAATGAAATAAGGACACAGGAGTAAGTTCTGTAAAATATTTTATGTTTATCCTCAATTTCTAGCATCTAAAATTACTTTTGAGGGTTTTGAAACAACTTTTTATCTTCAGATGGATTTGCACCGGTTTTTGGGGGGTTTTGGTTTTTTTTTTTTTTTTTCCTTATTTTTGGAAAGAAAATTAGGATTTTGGTAAGATGACTTGTGTTTCAAACTTGCAGTGATGTCTGTTGTGACTCTTTTGGGGGAGAATGCTCATATTTTTCAAGCTATGTATATGCTTATGTACTTTGAATTCAAGTCTTATTGTAAAAATTTCAATGTTCCAACTGTAAAGACCCTTGAAAATTACTTAAATTTCAGCTCATTAAAGCTAAAACAGTAGTAGTGCACTTTTAAGGAAATAAATGCATGGAAATCAGGTAATATGAAACCACAGTTATAGAATACTGCTTAATGCATCTTTCCATGAGTTTTCTTTTTCTTTTTTCTTTTTTTTTAATTGGGACCGTACTGAGGATACTGAAAAGGCTATTATGTTATAAGTCTCTAGCATGGTTGAGAAAATCTTAATGACCTCCATCATATATGCCTATGTTATTAGGCAAAGGACTTCTCATTTTTCAGACAAATTTCTTATTCTGTCTGCAGCTTTCTAGAGTGATAATTCCACATGTTGTTAGGAAAATGAAGAATATTCTTTCTATAGAGTGCATTATCTTGTTTCTTCAGTCAGACTAAAACTGGCATTAATCATTAAATCCATCTGTCAAGGACCAGGCTGGAAAAACACATTTATAGTATGTTTGCTAAGTGTAGTTATGTAGAAAGTGCAACAAAACTTCAGGTCATCAAGTCTTATTATTGCTTCCCTTTGGTTCACCAGCTCAACTGTCTGAGTGTTTTGGGTTTTTTGTTTTTTTTTGCTTTCTCCCCGCCAAAAATCTTTGACAGTGAATGACTGGTAGGATTTAGGAAGGCTTCTTCCCATTGAAGTTATCTAAATCAGTCAACAGTCAGTTATGAGTTAATTGATATTTTGAAATTTCATTATTGATACTTAATTGCTCTCAGATTGGTTCGCTGTCATGCTTTGGTCCTGCATCATTCTGTGTTTCAGAAGAGTCTGTAGGTGTTTCTGTAACAACTGTTTTTTCTGTATAAGCCTGCCCCTGACACTTTGCCTTCGTGTACCTTCTGTTTCCCAAACAAATGCTATCCAGAATGGTCAATTTTTGAATATAAACCATGTTGTGGAGAAGGCATACACTTCCCTGTGGAGGCAGTAGTTTAAAGGAGAATTGATAGCAAACTGTTCAGCTCCTTTCAGGGTAATGTCACGCTGCTGCTGGCATCCTTTTGATAATTGCACTGGTTAACCTGCTTGGTGTGAGGAGTGTTCTCTTTGGGCCAGGTCAGTACATGATCAAATGAAATGTGATTTGCTTGGTTTGGTTTTTGAAAACCACTCTTATATTCTTTCTGTGCTAACACTGATTTAGTAGGTAAAATTCAGATGGAAAATAAATGGTCGATCAAGACAAAATTCAATACAATAATTAATTCAAAATCCAGAACTCTGATCTACCACTGAGCAGATTGTATTGGCTGTTTGTTGTATAAATGGTGTTATCTACCACATATAAAACACGGACATAAAAAATATAAACCAAACAATTTAGTGGCTTGCTGAATGGAGAATAGACTGTGGTGTCATTAGTACTCTTGAAAATTTATTTATGCCAAATAAACCCAATTTGGATTACTGACAGTACAAAGTTGTTTTATTGCTGTAAAAATAGGATTTGACTGTTCTGCTGAGAACAGTAGAACTCAATCTTGACTTGGGATTTGCAACATTAAATCTGCTCTCGTTGCCTCTCTCCACCAGTCCTGTTGTCAGGACAAAATTAAGCGTTGTTAAAATTGTAGCCTCCCTAATGTGTTTGTCCAAATTCAGAAAAGGGCAAGTAATCTAAGCAACTTTTCTATTCTTTGTTACAGCGTACTTTGAACAAAGTGCTACAATTTTACACTACTGTTATCCTCAGCATTTCTATTTCTGTACTTTCCTTCAGTGTTCCGGGGGATTTATAGCTGCAACTTAAATTCCCCTTGGGCTGAAACCTGGCACAGAAAGCTCTCATTACAGGTGAACTTTGTTTTGCAAAATTAAAAGCAAAGCATCCATCAAGAGGCCTTTTTAAACATAGAGGGAAGCAAAAAAAATGTTTGTGGTTGCAGATCAATTTTATTCCCTCTGCAGGAAAAATCCAACTGACTTTGGAAATCCCAAAGGTGTGGGTATGCAATCAATAATGATGGCAGATTCAATGGAATGTTCCTATTGCATTTAGAAAACTTTAAATTAAAGTCTTAATTCTTTAACATGCTGAAAATTCATTGCTGAAGTAAAAGCTGCAGTTGCAAACTGCCTAGCAAAGGTACAGTGATAAACTTGTTTCCAGCGTCTGAGTGGCAGAGGATATGGAGATGGTTGGATAATTACGTGTTTCAGCTGAAGTACCTGTAGATCCTCAGCTCCCTGGAAAAGGGTGTCACCATTTTGAACTACCTACCCAGTACTTGGTTGTTTAATTTTTATTTTTCTTTAGACAATACCCCCCTTTTTTTTATGTAGGAATCGAGACCTTATGTAATTGTGTAAAAAGCAGAAAGGGCATTGTGAGCCACAGGCCATTTTCAGATATGGAAGGTGGAACAATTTAATTTGTTTAAACTTGAAATATCAAAGATAAGTTCTGAGAAACTTTGTAACAGTGACTGGATAGAGGAGAGATCCCAAATTAACAGTGTCATTAATGATGTCATTTTAGGAAAGCTTGATGAAGGTCAGCTTCATTGTTACTGGGTCTGACAAGCCCTTTGCCATCTGCAAACATTCAGCCCAGTCATAATACGTGTCACCTCTCACCCTTTTGGGGAAATTGAAGTTGGGATGAAAAGAGCTGGGGTTTTGTTTCTGTGGTGTTAGGAAGGGGCAAAGGATTCAAATATGCAGGAAACTGTGGGGTTTAGTCTTGTGGATGTGAAATAAGTATTCTTTAAACCTGATACAAAAATAGCCAATGCTTTCACTGTGATACTTTAGCATCCCGGAGCACTTAAACTGTCCTGCGTGTGGGGATTACTTCACTTGTTTCTTTGCACAGACCCACTGAGTCTTGTCATTCTTTAGGGGTGCATCTAATCTTCATGACTATCAGCTGACATATATTTGATGCTGTGTAGAAAAGGTGTTGGACCTGTGCTGGGAAGCCTACAAGTGAAATTACAGATGTGGCGGCCTGAAGCCCAGGCTGCCGCTAATTTTCCTCTGCTTAATTGCTTTATTGGAATTGTGCCTACATTGAATACCAGGTCTGAAAGTCACTGTTAGGCAGGACAGAGGACATGTGATTTATGCTGGCAGTTGAGGATTTACATGGAAAGAAACAAGTCTGACCTTCTGGGCTCTTAAGGAGAGGCTTTAGGAGGAATGAGGCAGTTTGTTACAGTGGAAGGTGTGAGAGTCTAGGCTCAAGTCCAGAATGTAAATGAATGAAGAATAATGTCAGAAAGTTAAACCTGGAGTAGTGTTTAGAACCAAGAATGGAAATATGAAGGTTTAGATCAGGAAATAAATACCACTTTCACTTGAAAATGCACAGGGAAAGTAGTAGCTAAAGCTGCAGGTTTTAGAATTATTTCTGAAATGTAGTCTCAGAACTGAGACACTAAACTGCTGCTGAATCCACAACTATGAGTTTTGGATTCCTCCATCTTCTGTTCTGGAAGGGGAAAAAGTTGGCTACTAAGTTTGAATATAATAGAGAAGAGTATTTACACATATTTCTTTCCTTCCTACACAGTGTATTTCCTTCTGGTTTTGCTTATGGTAGGGGGGTTAAAAATTTTTTTTTGTCTTTTATGACTTGAGTAGGAATGGCAAGAAGGAACAGAATTGTAAGATATGTGGTTCTCAGAAGAAAATTTGAAGTTATTTGCCCCAAACTCATTCAGTTTCATTATTAATTTTTCACAGGATGTATTTAAAAAATTTTTTTTGATTGTCCTCCCTCATTGTTGCCCTTCTTGGACTTTGTTTTGGAGTTTTGTATTCTGCTACTCATTAGCAAAATGAATTCCTAACTCAGTGAACAGTCAATTGACAGACTTCAGTCTAAGATTCTATACCATAGTTAACATAATGTTCAGTACAAAAGTAGAGTTTCAAAGGCCTAAAAGTGGTGGTGGTGCAGGTAGGATTTTTTGGTTGCTTTGAGATGGCCTGTAGGGACTCTTCAGATAGATGACTTATACTGGGGCATTTGCAGTGACAGTCTCATGTTGGTATTGGCTTACAAGCAAAATGAACTGACACTGATTGCTTGGTGTTGGGATTGCTCCTTTACTGTGTGGGTATTTTGAGTACTTAATACTCTGCTGACACTGAGATAGCATGGCTCTTTTTGTGAGGGACCATGCTGATATCATTTGTTAGTACAAATGTGGTGATAAATGGAGCTCTTGGTTTCAGTGTCATAAACATAACTCTGGACCTTGTGGAAAATGCTGACCCTGACTGATAGGAACTTGCTTTCTGTCATGCATGGATTTACCACAGCTCTTTAAAGACTGTAAAATATAGTCTTTAAATATACTGAAAATCTGAGCGTATCACTGAAGTTCTGGGCAGAATTTTTCTCAAAATACTGTATCCTGTGGAAGAGCATGAAGTATACTCTGAAATGCTTGTATGTGATTTGTCACACTTGATTAGTTCAGTACTGGCAATCGTTTCTATCCATAAAGACATAGCCTTCTATGAAACATGTTATAAAACCACAAACACTAATTTGCCAGGTCACAGCAGTCCATAGTATTTGGATTAACCTGCATTGTAAGGTCAGTAGTCATGCAGTGTGATCAGAACAGGGGATCGTGTGTTTCTCAGGCAGTTTCTGTGAGAATTCGTATGGGATATTTCTCTTGATCTTTATCGTTTGCTGAGTTCATACAAAGCTTTTCAGCTTCCTTAAGAGTTCACTGAAACTCTTGGGAAATTCAGTTGAAACTGTTGGGAGGAACAGAGTGAGCTGCCTTGAAATCTCACATCTATAACTTCATTTTGGAAGGGTGGATGTTGCTTCTGCTTGAGTTTACTTGTTCTTGTTCAGCTTGGAGATTGCACTAAAATATGACATAAAAAAAATTGCCACTAAGTCTTAATAGTGGTCATAGTCAGAAACTCATCAAGTGCTGAAAGGAACTGTATGAAGTGCTTGCTTGTTGAGGGCAGGGACTGTCTTTGGAGAGCCAAGAGGTTTTTCTTAGTTATATGTTCCTTGGCTCTGCACCATAACCTAACTTTCTAAAATAAAGTTTAAGTTTGTGCTTCTCCAGTGGTTCTAGTGAGGAATAGAACCACTCAATTCCCAATTTAAGAGGGAAAAAAACCCCAAAACCTAAATAATTGAAAGAATATTGTACAGCTAATATCTACAGGTGTTTCTGAGCTGTTGATACATCTTCCTGCATCCTCGATGCTCCTTGGGGAGTGTCAAAGCAGAAGCGATCTGGGTACATTCCTTCTGCCACAGCTGCAGCTCCAGAGGATTATTATAGAACCTGCAAGCCAATAACTTACAGTTGTGTGCATCCCATTCGCCTACTTGCCTGTCAAAGGTCCTTAAGAATGAAAAAAGAAAATGTAACTGATGCCTCATTCTTGAAATGATACTGTAAAAAGAAAGCTTGAGACAAAGTTGTTGGACTCAACCATAACGTAATTATAAACCTTCTTAGAAGATAATTTCCTGGATTTTTTTGATTGCTGTAGATGACTCTGCTGCCAAAACTATAGCTATGTTAAATATTGATTACCAACTTGCAGCAGGCCCAGTGAATTTAACTCAGCAGATATAACTAAAAAAGCAATGGACATGCTAACACAAGGAAAAAAGCTATTGTAAAGAGACTTTGTAATCTTGTTAATAACAGCTGTCAGTGTTTGAGCCTTAAATATTACTTCTAAATATGTATGTGAGAACCTAGAATTGCATCTACGGTTAACTGTTTTACATTTTATTTAGTGAATCTCAGTACCAAGCTATGCACACTTACCACTGGCCTCAGTGATTAGACAGACATGCTGAAGTCTGATAAACTCTGATGTTTACAAGATTACTTTTAGAAGCTCCCTGTATCACAGGTGAATATATATAGTGATAAGATATCAGTTAGATAAGAACTGGAGTTATTCTGTAGAAAGCATTTCCAACTTCACTTTAGGAACTAGGAAATCTCAAGATTTCAAGGTTTCTTGTGAAACAATTGTTGAAAAACTTAAAATTGGTCATTACTTGATATGTGCATACTTCAGTTTAGACTTTTCCTTTTTAACATTAAATTGAGGAAAAAAATTGTAAATAGTTTTTTTGAGGGAAGAATTCTCAAAACCATACAAATTTTGTATTTGTATACAAAATGCAGTTAAAATATGCTGTGTTATGATTAAGTGTTTTTGAGTAGTGAAAAAAAATTCCTCAAAAATTCTGGTAATTTGTTAGATATTCAGAATGCTCTGTAGGAGTAGTAGTCTTGGACTGAGTATTCTTCTCTGTAGTATTCCGGTAGCAAGTGTTAAATGCTTTGAATTGGAAGGAAATAGGTGATGGCGAGCAGCGTCTCAGCCGTGAACTTCATGGTGGTCTGTAATGGGCTCTGTTTTTCTCACAGCTGGATTTGTTAATACTAGCCTAGGTACAGGGCTGACCTTCAGCTATGATGTATCTTTATTTTGGAGTAAGTGTTGGCAAGTGATAGCCACCATACTGGAGTGTTGTATTGCTAGTGAACACCAAACAGTGAGTAGTTCATGCATGAGAAAGAAAAAACCATGAACCCACCACTCACTTTTCATAGCCTTTTGCATCTTCTTTGTATTTGTGTAGATGATGACAACTGCAACCCAAAGGAGCATCACTTATCATGGGCTGTCATTGGGACAAGCTACTAAGCAGGTTTGTCTCGTAGGAAATGGAGAATACTGACTATTTTGAAGAAGGAAAGATAATGCTTTTCTTGCTGGCTTTTCCATAGTCCCTGGAAGTTGGATTGTCTCCTTGGGCAGCATATAGTTAGTATGTGCAGATGGCTCTTACTTGTTTTAAAAAATTGAAATAATTTTGGTGTTGTAAACCAGAAAGTACAGGCACAGGATTCGCATTCAAGACCCCTTCTAGTTTAGGAGTTCCATAGTTGTGATTCAGAATGTTTCCAAGACACGTATTTGTGCCTTGTGTCCGACGTGTCTAAATGTTTTATACGAAAAATAAGTGTTCTGATCTGGTATACTGCTGTAGCCTCATCTTCCCTTTGTCTTTTCTCTCTGTGGCACTGATAGGTAGGAAAGAAGTGTAAATTCATATATTACCTGTGGTTGATATAGAAACTTATTCAAATACATACTTTATATATAATGTTTCTCTTATCCAGAATTGTTTACATGTTCTTAAAATCTGGATCACATTATTTAGTTGAAGTAAGGAGATGGTTAGATCTTGATGTTGATTACTGACTCCGGGGTTTAATTTTTTTTTTTTAATTGGACTAAGGCAACTTAGTACTTTCCCATCTGTACCACGTGGTAAACACTTCTTTCCCTTTCCATGATAGCTACTACAAGGCATGACAGTGTTTGAACTGGTCACTGGCCAAAGCTGGGCAATATTGATACCAGGTGTTTTTAAGTGAGGAGAAGGGTAAATAGCTTAGATAAAACTTGCATAGTCATGGATGGCAGAAATCCACGTTGTGACCCTGGCACCATCACAGTAGACCTGTACACTTCATCTGGGTGGTCTCATTATTCCTGCTGTAAAACATCTGAAAGGTGTTGTGTTACTTTTTGTTTTCATGTCCCTTTTGTTGAAAAAATGGGGAATGGATGCAAATGTGAGCTACTTGTACAAAGGATGGAGGTGTGTTACTCTTCCTAATGTGCAAATTGAGGAAAGAGAGAAAGTAGCCAGTGCTGTTGGGGGTAACCTTGCAGTCACAGGGTTTGGAAAGAATGAAAATAAATACTGCAGCTTTAGGGCTATGAGCTCCTTTTCTTCCTAAGTTCAAATAATAACATTTTGCAAGCTGTTGATGTACCAGCTGTATTTCTGTAACATTCCAGCTGTGTATGTTAGTACACATTTTCAGATAGTTCAGACTACAAACCCAGTCATGTTTTCAAAGTGCACAAAAGCTTCATTTCCTAATGACTGCTAAGTTTGTCATTTCACTCTTCACTGTACTAACATTGTGAAGAAAATCAGTTAGTTTTTTTTTTTAAGGAGTCCTTTTTTTTAAGGAGACCTAGCTATGCCTGGTGTTTACTCTGCTGTTACTTAAAAAAAAAAGGTAAGTTGTGGGGAAGCAGATGGTGGGGTTTTTTCCTATGATAGTTTGAAACTGAAAAAGCAACTACACTTTTATAGCTCCACATGTCATGAAAATATTGTGTGTGTAAAGTGAGTTCAGCTGCAAATCTTAACTCTGCTCATGTCCTTCCAGCAGTAACATTGCAGGCTTTTTACGGGGTCATGAAGGCTGGAATGTGGAAATTCAAAACCTGGGAGGGTAGTCCAGTAGTTTTTCAGGAATGGTTAGTTTGGCATATTACACTTGGAGGCACAAATGGATGTATTTGGCTTGTAGGGGAAAACTCCATGGTTAATGGACCTGCATAGGTTATAAGATTGTAAACCAGTTTGCTTTGTTATCCTTTGAAAATAAAGTGGCATTTCAGAATCTAGTCTTCATAAGACAAAGATGAGGGTTTTTTCCCTGAATTCCAGTTGATGGTGAATCTGCTGCTACCCTTGCTAAACGGAAATTTTAGTTCATTATTGCATTATACATTTTGGAAATTATAATTTAGAAATAGTGCTTCACTGTTCATTTTCTGGTTTTCAGTCAATTAAGACCCTTGTAACTTTGCGTGCTATGTTGAAAAGTCCTCTTTTTTTTTTTTTTTTTTAAACTTTCCCCTTTCTGTAATTTGACTGTAAACAAATCTCTCAGCAGCTTTCTTTCTCATCAGCTAGAGTGAGGTCCTTGTGTCCTTATTGTCTGGCATATTCTGTAGTCCTGTAACCATTTTTGTAGTTCCTGTCTGAGTTTTCTCCAATTTACCCCCTCTTGCTGTTCTGTTCTGTTCTGCAGGGCCCTAGCTTAGAAACACAGATGGTGGATGATGAAACTGAGACTACAAGTGAAGAATTGCCTCCGCATCTGCGGGAAGAGCCTCCCGAAGGTACAGTGCTGGCAGTCAGTATAAACTCTTTGCAGTAAATTGAGGAAAATGTTCTGGCCAAGAAGTCTGATTTATCTGTCTGATTTGAACTTATATCTGCCTGTTTTCTGAGAGGGATAAAGCTTTGTCAGAGCTGACGGTTTAGCCAACCTCCCTGCCCGAGGTCTAGCCAGCCCCTAAGCCTTCTTTTGCATTCAAAAGAGGGCTTTACCCACTGAGGTGCAGACATAGTTCTGCATTCTCTTTAACAATATGGCTTCTGATTAAAATTGTCCTGCTTGATCATCCTGTCTTCAGGCTTAGGAATAAAATGGTTCCTCTACTGTCTTGTTTGTGATGTTTTGAGTCTTCATTAGGGGAGACTTCCTAAGTAGTCATCTTTTCTCTCTTTGCCTCTCTCTGCAGCATCCTGCTATTGAAATTGTCCCCAGCAGAGACTTGTCAAAGTTAGGTATTCTAGTGATTTTGTTTCTTTTCACTGTCTCTCTTGGAAGCCAGTTTAGCCATCTGAGGAGGAGGCAATGAGATGCTGTCCGTCAGCAGGAGGCTCAAAAATGCCAATTTTAATTAAAAACCTTGTTTGCAATGACATGCCCTGGATTTATACAAGGAACAGATTTTTTCCCACTGTGCAAGTTGCAGACGTTGTATATATGCAACAAAATAGGTGTTGCTTTCTTTCGAATAGAAGCTGCTAACATTGCTGCAAGTGATGATACATCCTGATCTTTGTCTTCAGTTCAGTGGCTTTTAAAGCACACTCGCTCGTAATCACTATGCCTGGCTTAAACAACCCAGAGAGTGCTGAGATTCTTATTAGCAACTTACTGTTAAAATACCATGACACATCTCTGGGAAACGTAAGTGTGCTTTATATTTTTCCTTTAAGAGAACAAGATGCTGATACAGCATTTATACTGAGCCATTCTTAAAGGAAATATGAACCAAGTGGATGGTTTTAGGGAGTTCTGCTCCCATCCCTCCTTGTTGAGCGTTCTGTTAAAGTTTTCTTATTAAGCTGTAATTTCTTGTTCTGCTGTTTCATATACTTTGCGTTGACAATTACAGTGTATGGAGGTAAGTGAAAGGTAGGTTTCTTTGCAACTCTTATAAAGCCAGAAGGAAATAAATGTGGAGGATGTTGTGATTATTCTATATATACATGGAGGATAAAATATTTATGTTCCCTCCCCCTCCTTTCTTTGTTAATAACGCCAAGTCAGTATGTAATGACAGTTCATTGTTGAAGTAAGAATTCTGGTCACTAGCCTTAGCTGATTACATGAGCCTGGAGACTATATCCCGGGATGTAAAACCCATCTTGTCTCATCAGTTTATTAGGAATAGGCTTAGATTTTGCATATGGCCTTGACTTGTGTAATCAGAAGGGGTTTTTTCAATGTGGCTCAGTATTTTTGCAAACTAACCTTTTTAATTGGACATAAGTGCTTCTGCCTGCAACCCTGCTGGTTTGAATGACAGTGAAATATGTCAGTGTTAATATTCTACTTATTGGATGGTCTGGGGGAAGTATGTGGTCTGGATATACCCACTTTGCCGGTGTGAGGGAAAAGAACTGTAGCAGTTGAGCTGATTTGGTTAAGCAGTGATACAGTAGATAAAATCTGAGCTCAGTATGTACCTTTTGAATTTACAATGACGTCAGGAGTAGCAAAATAGGAGGGATGTTGAGAGCACAACTGAAACTGGAGTCTGCTCAGGAGAAAAAGTGGAAAAATTTGTCGTGAAGGAGAGAAATCAGGATTATGCTGAATTTATAGCTGACTTTGGGTATTGGTGGAGTTGAGTAAAAGAAGTATTCCTTAGAAGCTGATGTCTACCAACACAGACCAACCAGAATTACTATAAAGAACATGTAGTTGCAGGAATGATTGCAAATACCTCATGAAAGAAAAAGAACTCTGAAGTTCTTTGACTTAAATACCATTCAGAGTACTGTCTTATCTTTGCTGCTCTTCCGATTTCTGGTTTCTTCTGATAGCACTTCCCTAGTTAAATCAAATGCTTTGCAGTACATAAAATAATGTTGTTGTGACTACTGCGCTCCTGTTTCCTGGCATCTGTGAATTGGAGACCATGTCTGCTTGCCTCCTGGTAATGAGTGCATANAGCATCTGGAGTGCTGGTGTGCTTAGCACTTCACAGAGCAGGCTGTGTAGGGCAGGTTTACAATCACCAGCGAAGGGCAGTGAGCTCCGCAGAGGAGCACACTGCTCTAAATTGTACAAACTGGTTCCTTCTTTGCAAGAAATTTAGTATGACTGATCTATGTTGCCACACGTCTGAGCTACTTTCATGTGGATTCTGTGTGATCTTGAATGTTAAATGGAAATGTGATTGCAGTGAGAGAACTAGATTTAGTTATGCAAGCAACACCTTGCTGTACCTGTTGTGTCTTTATTCTCCACTTCAGAGTTCTGCTGCTGATCATTTAATACAGTACAATGTTAATTGATATGATCACTTGGCTTTTCTGTCCTTTTCCACTGAAGTAATCAAGAAAAGTGATAGCAATGAAATCTGGTGGTGATTAAATCTTCTGTGGCGTTCTCTTATGAAAAGTCAGCACCTCCTTTGTTGGGTGACTCAGATCTGATCTTCTCTGTTGGATGAATCAGTGAACCTTATCTTGCTTGATAATTAGTGGACTGGTGCAACTCTCCTGTGAGGAAAGGCTGAGAAAGCTAGGACTGTCCAGCCTGGAGAAGCGAAGGACTGGGCAATCTTAGTGTGTAAAGAAGATGGGTCCAGACTCTTTTCAGTAGTGCTTGGTAACAGGACAGGAGGCAATGACAAAAATGGAAACAAAATTAAATGTAAGGGCACGTTTTTCCACTGTGAGGGTGATGAGGCACTTGAATGGGTTTCTCAGAGAGTTTGTGGAGTTGCCTACCATGGAGACATTCAGAAGTCATCTGGACATATAATCCTAGGAATCCTAGAGTAGTTTGGGTTGGAAAGGACCTTTAAAGGTCATCTAGTCCAACTTCCTGTGATTAGCCAGGACATGAGCAGGACATCTTCAACTAGACCAGGTTGATCAGCGACCCATCCAACCTGACTTTGAATGTTTCCAGAGATGGAGCATCCATCACTTCTGTGGGCAACCTGTTAGACTGTCTCACCACTCACACTGTAAAAACATTTTTCCTTATATGTAGTCTGAACATGGTCCTCAGTAACCTGTTCTAAGTGACCCTGCTTGAATTGGGAGGTTGGACCAGATGATCTCCAGAGGTCACTCTCAACCTCAACCATTCATGTATTCCTTTACATCATTGTACTATCTTCTGTGTATTTAAACNCATGTGATTCTTTACATCATATGTACTATCTCTGTGTATTTACACTCTCCTTCTGAAGTTTCTGCATATTCCCCATTTATTACACTAATTTTTGTGGGAAGAGTAGCTTTTCTCTGCCAGCTGCTCAAAACTATGCATTTCAGGAGTGTCTGCTTGTTGGTACTGGGGCACGGCTGTAGTTTGTTTCGGCCCTATGTTGCTAAGTAGTACTGCGTATACTAAATCTCATTTCAAGGTGGTACGGTCTGGTTGCAAAGCTATGCCACTGGTTAACAGTGGTAGTCTCTCTTGGGAATTTACAAACCAGTGCTTTTTTACATGGTCTTTAAGTACTAAGCGTGAAGGTTTTATCAGCCAACCTACTATGACCAGTTTGGTAATAAGCCTCAGTCTTGTGTCTGAACCGTCTGCTACCTCTTCTGTAGTTTTCAGACCTAGCAGAGATGTTCCTTCTTTGTTGCAGACAAATTGGGCCTTGTGGAGTAAAGCTTTATTAAAAGCAATGGGTCTTAGCAGCTCTGCAGTATATAACAGATCTTGGGAAATTTACTTTCCAAATAACTGTGGTGTTCTTAATTCAAATTGTTTTACACTTGCTGTGGGTAAAGAATACACAGAGATAGTTATTGTAAATCAGATGATTTGCAGGAGTTTAGAA
>VYZQ01056067.1:196464-208530 GCA_013400655.1 Mystacornis crossleyi
ACCTCATTGCAGTCTGCAACTTCCTCGTGAGGGGAAGAGGAGGGACAGACACTGAGTCAGGGGAGGTTTGTGTTGGGTATGAGAAAAAGGTGCTTCCCCCAGAGGGTGGTTGGGCACTGGAACAGGCTTCCCAGGGAAGTGGTCACACCACCAAGCCTGACAGAGTCCAAGAAGTGTCTGCACAATGATCTCAGGCACATGGTGTGATTCTTGGGGTTGTCCTGTGCAGGGCCAGGAGATGGACTTCGATGATCCTTTGGGTCCCTTCCAACTCAGGACATTCTATGATTCCTAGCTCTACTATTGACTTACTCTGTGGCTCTAGTCAAGTAGTTTGGCTTTCCTTGAACCATAGTATTATTTGTATGTGAAACAGAAATTACTGTTCTTATTTAGAAATTACGAGGGTGAAAAAGTAAACTGTAAGTTTTTGGGCTTTTAGAGCTGGAAGATACTTGAAAATTGAAACAGAAATTTTGATCATAATGTCTAAATAATACAAAACTTTGCCTGATACACAACACTTCCATTTTTTCCTTTTATTTTTTTTTTTTTTTTTTGTCTTTTTGAGTCTTCAAAAAGGTGATTGGACTTGTCAGGTAACCTTAAATAGAAAGGCAGGTTTCGTAAAAATCAGAAAAAGAAATTAGCAGTGAGGCTGTCTGTTCTTTGGAACTGGGACTTCATGTACCTGGTGTGTCCTCTCATCTGTAAAAACATTTCTGAGCTACTTCTGTAAATGCCCTGAGGCTGAAGAGCAACATCTCAGTATCATCTGAGTCTAAGGCATGGATTCCTTGCAGCCATGCTCTTCTGTTGGCCAAACCACTTCTTGTTTCTGCAAAAGAAATTGCCTGTAGTGTCAGCTCAGTCTTATGCACGAAGTCTACCTTAGTATTCCTAGTAGATTATAAAACACTTTCACATTCATCAAAAGTTCTAATGTGTTTCTATTAAATTTATCATCATTGCTTTAGTGAAGCTGAGGCTCTTCTTTGTTTAAATTCTCCACTGGCTATATTGGCTTATTCATGGTTTATTTAATTTAGTTCTCTGGGGGAAATTGAAAGTGTGAAATGTGATTAATAAACAGTGTCTGTGTGTACCCCTTTCTCCCTCTCAGCCCCCCACCCTTCTGTATTCCTGTTGCTGTATGCTTGTTGCTGACAACAGGCATCTTCCATTCAGCAGCTATGTTACACTGTCTCCTAGAAACAGCGTGAAAGCTATTTAAATTGTTTTTATTCCACTTCTCCCTATGTCCTATTCTTTCCTCTGCACTATTTTCATATGATTTAATGAGACGTAACTTTGACAGCTCAGCATCCTTTTTTTCTAGCCTACTCTATGCGCTGCAAATCATTCTGTCACTAAGTGTTGTATATGTGCACAGCATATGCTGTTAATGGCAGCATAAATAGCCTCCAAGTGCCTGGTGGATTCCAGAAGAAAGGTTCTCATAACTTAAATGTGGGAAACCTCTTATGGGTGGATCTTGTTAATACAATAATGTTGTGAAGTGTGTGAGTAACCATCTGGTTTTCCTTGAGAGTCTTTGTCCATAGGATGGGGCAACAATAGTTTTACCATTTGCCTGGGTACACTAACTTTAATGAAAGTGTGGGATCCAAATGTAAAGATATTTCAGCGTGAAAGATCAGTGGGAAGCCTCTGTCAGAAGATACATCTTGGTCAATTACTAGTGAATGCTTTTTATTCTAGCAATAGAGGTTTGTGTATCTTATTACCCGGCTGAAGTGGCAGCCATTTGTCACTCTTTTTATTCGAGTTAGAGATGTATGAAATTGTGTAAAAGAATGTATGTTCTTTTGCTGTGTATTTTTTGTTTTGTGGGGCAAATGCATTAACATAAAGATGCAGACAGTTGTTCTTAAATAAATGTCATGGTTTAACCCCAACCAAGGCCCACACAGCTGCTCACTCACTCCCCCACCAGCAGACTCACAGAGAGAATTGGAAGGATAAAAGTCAGAAAACTCATGTGTTGAGATAAAAGACAGTTTGATAGGGAAAACAAAAGCTGTGCACACAAGCAAAACAGAACAAGGAATTCATGCACTGCTTCCCGTAGGCAAGCAGGTGTTCACCCATCTCCAGGAGAGCAGGGCCCCATCACGTGTAATGGTGACTTGGGAAGACAAACACCATCACTCTGAACATCCCCCTCTTGCTCCTTCTGCCTGCCCTTTACATACTGAGCGTGATACCGTATGGTCTGGAATATCCCTTTGGTCAGCTGGGATCACCTGTCCTGGCTGTGTCTCCTCCCAACCTCCCACGCCCCCCCAGTCCCCTCACTGCTGTGGCAGTATGTAAAGCAGAAGAGGCCTCAGCTCTGTGTAAGCCCTGCTCAGCAATAATAAAAACATCACTTTATTGTCACCACTGTGTTCAGCACAAATCCAAAACATAGCTCCATACCAGCTGCTGTGAAGAAAATTAACTCTACCCCAGCCAAAAGCAGCACAATCAATCTTTCAGGCTTGTAGTTATCAGTCCTGTTTGAAAGCTGAAAAAGGAAGAAGTTCTTACTTGTTCCTAGTGGATTAAAAAGAGTCAAGTCTCACTTTTACATATAGCTACACTCTGAAGTACTAAATATGAATGAGCAATGCACTAAATCCAGGTCAGGAGTGAAATTGAATCAATATATCAGTGTGTTAACAATGATGATATCTGGAACTGCTAAACTATCAGAGTATTATAGCAGGCAATTAAATCATAAGGTCGGTACATGAGGCTGTTAATTCTGCCTCAGAACCGAGTGAAATGCCCAGTTAACGTTTCATAAACATCTGTAGTCTCAGCCTGGCTGCCTGCCTTGGTTTCAGCTGTTTGTGAACAATTTGAGCCACTACTTTGATTACCAGTATGATTGCACAATTGCATCAATCTGGCCTCTTCTGGACTGATCATTTTGGATCACAAAACCCAATCTGATTCTGAAGAATAGTTTTTTTCCAAGGCTGTTTATGAACTTAAGAATGAGCTTGAGCTGTAAAGTGAGGGGTTTTGTGTCAGTTTGCTTGCCCTCTAGGATAGTATTCTAGGAGAAAATCTTCATCTTATTTGAAACTGGGTGGAATTCTAGAGCCATTTTTACAGAGAATGGTCTAGCACTAGTATGGGCACGTGTAATGCTATCTCTTTTTTTATTTTCTGAACACATTGAAGACCAATGCATGCTCCTTATTAATATGTAGGATTATTGAACTATTGTGATACATTTTTGGCATATTATGGGTAATCTGTCCTCTTTCTATCTATCTGATACTTGTGTGGTGAGAAAGATTTTATCTAAGGCTATGTTTTAGGTTTATGTCTTCTTTGTTATGCCTTCTCTCTACCAGTAACATACTATTGGTTTCAGGTTTTGCCCAAAGTATGTAATATTCAGTAGGACATATCTGCTCTAAAACGTTTAGGTGACTTTATATTTTTGGATCTTGTATTATGAAAAATGAACGTATTTTTCTAGATAGCATCCAAAAGGAAGTAAGTATTCTTTATATAAAATACTACATCTATTTTGCAAATAATGCTAAAAATTTGGCCATGACATTCCTGTGAATTGCGAGAGGGTCTTAGCATATGGGATTCTTAAATGAGTGTTTTGGAATATTGTTACAGTAGAAAGAACAGATTTATAGTATTGAACTATAATTTTAATTCTTGGCAAATGAGACCTTGTTTTTGGAATAAATGAGGCATTCACCTAAATACCTGTTCATCCATTAAAGATTCTTGGGAGCTGGTAATGTTGTTGACCTGTACTGTTTTTACCTTTCTAAAACTCAAATTTTACTGTGAAGGTATAATCAAAATAATAAAGATTCTGTCCTGTGCAGAAGTTCAAAGCCAAAACTGTTGTTTGTTTCCTTCCTCTTTCCCCATCTTCCCAACTTCTCTGGAGATTTGTGTGCGGTAGTGATGTGTTCTGGGGTTGGTTGGTTGTGTTTTTTATTAATTTGTTTTCTCCTAAAGAGGGGAAGGGTTTCCCCCATATTTCTTGGATACAAAAGTAGAATAATTCTAGTTAGTTATGTGAAGTCACCCTCTTTGGCTGAGCCAGCCATTTTTGTGTATCTAGTACTGGAAGGTGTGATTGTGTAAAGGACCCAGTACCTCTCACTCCCCCCTCCAAAAGCCAAAGAATTAACCCCCAAGTTTTAATACAATGTTATTACAATGTATTAAACTGAGGGCTCACTTTGGGAATGCAAATTGAGACTTCAAGTTTTGTTTAGTGTTTTTATGGCTTGAGAATGTTACTGTTACTGTTGTTGCACTATTTTATTCCTATCATCTTGAGGGTTGTTTTTTTTTCCGCTCTAAATATTAGACTTAATTGATTTGGGATGTGGGTAAATTCTTCCAGTCTGTGGATCTTGTGTTTTTACACTGAAAAATAAAAAAACCCACATCTACTAGGCTTGAATTTTGCCTATGAATCTACTTTACGTTATATAGAGAAATCTGTTTCCTGTGATATCTGCAGATGTTTAAAAACTGTGATTGGCTGAACCCAGCTCTAATTAAAATACAGTTTGGTCACTGGTTTAAGCTTAACATGTGCCCACACAGCTCCTGAAAGAGATGTTCCTGCATTCAACTCTGGTTGCGTGTTACCAGTTCTGCCCCCCAGTGCATGGCCTTGGGTGCCAGCACAAAAGTGTTGAGTGCCCACGGAGCCATAATGCCTCTGGTCTGGAGAAAGTGTGGGTGTAACCGGAGTGAGTGAACCTTCACTTCATTGCAGAGACTGAAGGATGGGTTGTCCAGCTGAGCAGTACCTGTAGCATGTGTGTGAGCTTGTATGGAAAATAAGGGCAGGCTTGGGGTCCCATGTGTGCTGCAGAGCTCGCCTGGCTTCCTCGTTGTTCTGGCAAGGAAGAAAGATGCAGCCGCAGGCATCACTGGAAACCTCTTTTGTGGTAGCATACAGGAGGTCAGCTCTTGATGTTCATGTTTCTAGCAACCTCAGTGTATAGCACAGTGATTAAGATAGTGAGGAAAGCGGAGGGTTCTTGGCTTTCAAACTAACTCTTCCTGGCTCTGATCCAAGTATCATTAATATGACATGAGATGTTTTGTTGGTATTTGATTAACTGGGAGGCTTGCTCTTGTTTTGTGTGACACGTTGTAAGTTAACCACCCGGCATGCCGACATGTGCGATTAAAAACAAACACTTAAAACTAAATTGAGGCGCCGGCTGCCAAGCGTGCCGCAGGGAGGGGCTGAGGCAGCGTGCCCTGCACGACTCCACCGGGACAGGCCTCAACTGTTGCCCTCCCGAGCTTGCGTCGGCACCTTCTCAGTTCACTCCTGTATTGCCGATATTTGTTTTTAAACGTTGTATTCGGCAGTCTTGCGCAGTCAAAACACTCCTGACAAAATCTGGGAATGGCAAATGGCAATTCAGAGCCGCGTTGTTCGAGCAGACCGCCCTCGGTGATGGCCGCTGTTCTTGGGAGCTACCGGAGCCTCCGGGCAGCGCGGTGTTGCTGCCGTCCGGAGTGGGGGTGCTCTGCAGCCGCGGGGTTTCGCATTCCCAGTCCCAGGAGCTGCCGCAGCCCAGCAGGGGGCTGCCGAGGGCCGGCCGGCGCCTCCGCCCGCGGCCGCTTTTATCCCATCACGCGATTGCATTTGTGATTTTCCTCGGCTGAAATTCTGGGACGGCAAGAATGTGTCTGGACTTATTTTATAATTAACTAATTATTTTACAAATAAGACTTGGAGAGTTAGCAAAGCTTATTTCCCCTTCTCATTCCCTTCTTTATTATAAGGTCTTTAACCTCCCCTCTCTCATTAGGGTTCTTGCTGTGGAAACAATTCCTCGTTTCCCAGTCAGCACCAGGGTGTTTTTAAAGGTAGTGTTACCCTGACAGGGAGCTGGGTTTGTGGGTACTAAGCATCCAAAGGAGCGAAAGCCGTGGCACGCACGATAGCTGTTGAAGTCTCGGTAACCATTAGCTTTATTTTCAGACGTGAAATGCGCTTTCACAGTGCTAACAAAAAGCCTTCTGCTGATTGAGTGGGCACTTTCAATTCCACTTAAAACAAAATATCCCCTCTGACCTGTGCACAGATGTGCAGTGCTTGTGAAAACTCACAAATCCTCTTGACTGGAACTGCTGGCCTGCAGTCATGTGGTGCTGCGTGGCCCGGGAGGGCCCCTGTTAGGTCCTCCTGGAAGGGACTGTGCTGGGAGAGGTGCGGGAAGGAGGGCACTCCTACACCTGACAGGGTGCGTGGGCTGTGGTTGCTTCAGCACACGACTCCTGTGGCTGTGGCAGGGCTGTTCTTGTCAGCTGTGACAAGAAAGCTGAATGCTTTTCTTCCAGGTTGTGTGTAGAATTGTTCCTGAAGTAGAGTAGTTCCTTAATTGATTATTGACTCAGTTAGAAAGTATTTTGGTGAAGGGCTAAGCAGACCTTGTATAAAGCTATCTTGTTCTTCTTCAATATCAGTATCTGCTTTCTTTCCGTGTGAGGCAAACACCAGGGGAAAAAATACCTTTAAATGTATCTGCTAATTCCCGAGTTGAGATTTTAAGGCTTTTGTGTGTAATGATTTTCTTTTTTCTTAGAGGAACAAATTTTATACTTGCAGATCAAGGACTGACTAGATTAGAGGGAGAAGGGCAGCAGCAAGTGAACTGCTGGGAGGGGACACACACACACACACATACACACATACACATTCCTGCTGTTGTCATGAATTGCAGCCAAAACCAGAAATCTGTAAAGACACTTAAAGTGTGGAACAAATAAGAGTGTTTCCAAATAGTTGGAGTCTCCATGACATACCAGCAGTTATTTTAAATGTCCTGTGAATTTATAGTAGCTTCTGGCTGAAAACTATTTTCAGAGTACTAAAGCAGAATGTTTTTTCACCTGACTTCTTCCTGCAGCACAAAAAAATTGAGGACTTCAGACAGAGATAGGAAGGGTTTTGCAAGGACAGCTTGGAAAAAATATTCTGACAGCCTCTCAGAAGGACCTAGTTGGAGTCCATTAGTAGTCATAGATTTGATTTGAGATCATGAGAAAGCTTTTAGTTCAGAGAAGCCAACCATCCCCTGCCCTCAGTTTGTCCTGAACAAGCTCTTGTTCTCGATGATCACTTGAGCTACATTGCTTCTCTCTGCCACACTGGAAAATGGAACTGTGAGTAATGCGTTGATAGCAAAGCAAATCTTCAGCCTTTCTTGGAGTACCTAGGATATTTTTGGCCCACTACTGGTAAATAGGTAAAGGGTAGTCTTTGAATTGCATGGCAACTTTTAACTGCAGGTTTAGCTCTTGTTGCTAAAACTTGTTAGAATTTTCCTTTCAGGTGTCCAGCCCTTCAGATTTAGAAATCCATCTCTTTTTGGACAACTAGGAGTTTCACAGTCTTTAAGGGGTGGATTTGAAGGGTATAAGCCTCACCTCATGTATTTTTCCATTTCCAGTGCTGAGTTTTTTGTAATGGACACTATTTGAGCTTAATGCTATCTTCATTGTTACAGGACAAGATATCCGACTTTGCTAGAGAAAACAATGTCGTGTTAGAAAGTAAAGCAATAAATAGTGCACAGCTGAGTTACTTTAGGAAAAGGAGGGAGGAAATACAGGAAGGGAAGAAGGAGGTAGGTAAACTGACTGTGGTGAAGATCTTGACAAGAATGTAATAATCTTAAATGAGATTTGTCCCCAGCAGACACTGAAGACATCCTGACCTTTTTTAACTCTGATTTATTCATCATGGGAATGGATCTTGTACCTCATCCTCTCTGTGACTGATGGGCAGGAGTAATTTCTCTCTCAATACAGAAGAGTACACTGTGGTAGACTCCATTTGCCACACTGACAGGAGCAGAATGCCATCAGCCACAGAGTTGGCTTAAGAAATATTTTCCTTTTCAGTCTTGCACTCTTAATATATGCCTAATATATGTGTAACGGTAGGATGGGGGGAAGGCTTCTGAATTGTATGAAACTCAAGTCATGAATTTCCTCTGCTGTCTGAGATTTCAGATCACAAGGACAAGGAGTATCTATGGCTTTATGGATCTTTTGCTTGCAAATATGCTCCTTCTATCTGTGGATTCTTTAATCACCATGATCCCCATATGTTGAATTTGCTTTATATGACTGTCTTGTCGTGTGGATGTCATTGAAAGTAGTAGTGGTCAGCCCTTTAGAAGGGACAGTTATACCTTTTGTTTCAAAGTACTGCAGGCAGATCAGTTTTCACTACTTTTTCCTGTGGGTGGCGTTGGGGCAAGAGTGGGAAATAAAAGAAGGGAAGAATGAGATAGTTGAACCAATGCTAAAGAATATAAAATTGACATTGTATGCTTACTGTATTTCAAAATATGCAAACACAATGATGTCTTGTGTCAGTGAACAACAGAACAGAAAACCCCACCAAAACACAAAACCCTAGAATTCTGATGGTGGGTAAGAGGAGGAGAGCAACTGTAGTAAAAAATTTTAAGAGGGCTTATAAGCCCTAGAGGTTCTTCATTGGCTCTGGTCTCTAAACAGTCCAGGCTGTTCTGGGGTCATCCCTTATGAGTTGTGCTGCCTGTTGGAGCATATAGGCAGGTTTCATTTCAGGATAGGTGGTGATAGTGCTTCTATTCTGCGGTTCTTTGCTACTGACCAAAAATGTATTCAGGAAGTAACCAAATTATATGTCAGATACAGTAATGGCTGAGCATCCATGAGTACAGGAGGAGAGGTGTGGGAAAGACAAGTGTGCAGATACTGGCACCAGTAGAGCACCATATTTTTCCATTCTGACCTTACCAGTTTACCTCCTGGCCTGCGGTTCCGGCGCGCAAATGCTTTGAAAGCTGTTGAACAAACCATTTCTTCGAGCGTTTCTTCTTGCAAGTAGTTGAAGCCCATGTAAAGGTGGGTAGCCCCTATGAGATGCTATGGTATTTTTCAGAGAATCCTTCTGAAATTCCCAGTGAATGGAAGCCATCTCTAAACCATGGTTTCTTCTGCTGGGTTAACATTCTTGTGGGCTTTCCAGAGAACTACTGGCTCTGCAGAGGAAGACTCTGCATCTTGGTGTTGTTTTTCCCCAGCTTTGTTTATCAAAAGCTTGAAGTCCATTACTATGTCTCTTTCTAGACCTGGTCTGCTGGAGATTTTAGTTGATACTAAATGGTGGTGTGCTGCAGACCAAGGCAAACATGCATCAGCCTGTGACACCAATTTGCTTTAGGAGATTCAGGAGCCCAACCAGCATCTCATTCAGACAGAGAGAATACTGTGGGGCAAAAACCTGCAGGACTTGAGGGGCTTTTTGAAAGGTTTGCACAGCTGAGCAGCAAGTCATTGTTTCACTGGTAAGTTTGGAGTCCTGTTGCTGACTCATTTCAGATTTGCTTGGGATCTCGGCTTCTTCAGGTAGGTGTAAAACTGTTACACAAAACCTGTGGTGTCTGAGGAAGTTAGCCTGCTTTTTCTGGAAGGTTCTCGAAGTAGAGGCATATTGATGGTGTTTTAAGAAGCTGAAATGAATAATAGGTTGATATTTTTTCCCTTTAATCTTTTTCCAAGGTTACTGTGGCCTGGTTGGTTGCAGAAGACACTTCAATGAACTAACTTAATATTAAGTCACAGTATGGACAAACAGGTCAAGTTGTCAGCTTGAAACAAAATCTTCATGTTACCTTCCTCATTTCTAGGGATTTTTCTCTAGTGACACATACATTAAATGTAACTAGTAATCTCTGAAAAAGACTGATCTTATTCTATTTATCTCACCAAATCAAAGCTTGTTATATATTAATTTCACGGGACCCTCTAAGTCTCAACTTCATCTTCTGAGGTTGGCTGCTCTTTATCAACATCTGCTGTGCTATTATTAAAAACAGAAAACTTTGCCATTTTAGAAAATGAATATAGGAGTGACATCAAACATACTGGACTTCATATTGAAATTAATGGAGGTCCTGTGTGATTTTTTTTTTTTTTGGGTAATTCATCTATAATTATAAGAGAGCTTCCTTTTATCTGTCTAAATAAGCCTTTGCAGAATATGAAAATTGTACCACTGAATTTTGCGCTTGCCTGTTACATGATAAACAGTGTCTTGGTATTTGACAGCTGCATGATAAAAGCCTTGGTATTTGCAGAAGAATGAGGATGCTTGCCAGAACAGGATGATTTAATTTCTTCACACTCCTTGCTGCTACTGGACATCTGACTATTTTTTCCCCCCTTTATCTTTAGTGATTCTTCCCTTCCTTCACTTTGAAAAGATAATCTACCACTGCCTCTTTGCTTTCATGACTGTTTGCTGCTGACCTTTAACAAGCCCTGTAAATGTTAAACCAGGTTGTAGGATTTGTACATTTTTTAACAAATAAGGAAGTTACAGAGCTGGTAAATGTTCCAATATCAGTGAAGCTTTTTTAATTGTGTAAACCCCAAAAAGAATGGCTCTAAATGGACAAAAGGAATAACCATTACAGAAACGTTGCCTTTTTAATAGAGTTTCCCTGTAATACCAGTTCTACTTTGCATTTCCCCTTTTCCCCATAAAGTGTTGGCACTAGAACAACTGTGGCGCTCTGAATCGTTTCCACCAGCTTTAGCCCCCAGAACCATGGATACAGTTTGTGTTGATTGCTCTCCCCAAACTCTTCACCTTTTCCTTATTTGAGTCTAAATGGAACTCATGATAAAACTGAGACGTACTGTGACACACTAAGGTAGCACTCTTGGGGGGGCGGTTTAATGTTTAGTATGTTTGGGTATTTAATTTCAAGCCTGACATTAAATTTAATAAGTTCAATAATTCTTAAAAAAAGTCCATAATTAAACAATTTCATGCTGCTGTTCAAATACAGCTTTCCAGTCTCTCTGTGAAATGTAGCAGTGCTGCTGCTTAGCTTGTGTATTAAAACCATAACAGCCTGTGTGACAGTGTCCAACGAGCTGTGATGTTCCCAAAGCTTAGGATTCATTTCAGTTTGGAGGGTGAGAATCTATGTGTAATCAAATGAGTGATTCTGGTGTCAACAAAATGCCAAGTGCTCTAGTGTTTCCAGCTGATGGTGGATAATAAGTGCATTGTTAATGGAATGCTGACACCTCTTCCATGCTTCTCCTTCTCAGAGGACTTAAATAATCTTTTGAAATAACCTTGGGAATTTTAATTCTTACTAAGTACAACATTTTTTCTTTGGTTTACCTCTCTCTGCTAGCCCTACAGTATTTCCTTGCAAGTGCTGCATCAGAGATAATAAAATCTAGATGCCTAAAAGTGATAAGCTGGTATTGTTTCTCATTAAAAGAGAAAAGCAAATGTTGTTTGTGGGTTTCTAGCAAAAAAACCCTTAGCACTGGCATGGCACTGTCCAAATGTACATGCGGGATCCAGCTCCTGAAGATAACTAAAAAGAATTTTTCTGGTTTCCTTTTTCTTGTCTTAAAATGAATGTGCTTAATCTGCCATCTTCTGTAGCCTAAATATTTTGTGGGCCACCTGTGTAAGGCTGGCTAAAAATGTAGCCTTGTAAGGAGTCCTTGTCCATGTGCTATTAGTTTCCAACATACCCACCATATTTAAGAAAATCTGAAATACATTCCATTGTGTAACACTTATAAAGCACACTGGATTGCTGAAGAGCAGTCTCTGTGAAATGAAGGCTTCCTTCTTGCAGCTGATCAGTCAGAATTTTTACTGGAATACAATGGACTGGGTTACAAATGCAGTTTTTGGAGTCTCTTATGTTTGTGTCACAGGACAGACAGCTTTATTTTCAGTTCTGCCATTCCTTCTTCAAGTACCAAGTTACCTCTTTGGGTCTGAATGACCACCTCTTTATGGTACTGTGCCTGACAGTCTCAAATGACATATGCTAAAAAAGAACCATTTATCCTAATTTTTAACTTGCCAGAGAAATAAATTACTTCTTTGATGTTTTAAATGACTCATTGTTTCCCCTCAAGCTGTTAAAACAGGTGCATGTTTGGATGGATTATGAGCTAAAAGATGATCTATTAGGGGAGGGGTCAGCCTTTTCTCCCAGG
>VYZQ01056068.1:24581-37314 GCA_013400655.1 Mystacornis crossleyi
AGAAAATATTTAATTGCTAGAGTGACACTTGGTAATTAAAGAGAACAAGACTATAACACCATTGCAAAAGAAGGCACGAGTATCCATGAAATCTTTCTGAAAATTTTATCTTTTTAGGATGAGATATTATACTGCAAGGTTTTTTGTAAGACCTTAAATCTCTTAAAGCTTTTGTACTACTACAAGGTCAGATGGTTTATTTGTCACTGGATGGTATTTCCTAGACCACTGTGTCCTTTGTTAAGTAACATGCACTTCAGCACAGCCAGTCCTGTTGTCTGCCCTTCAGCACTCAAGAGTCATAGAACATTCCAAGTTGGAAGAGATCCACAAAGATCATCGAGTCCAACTCCTGACCGTGCACAGGCCAGCCATAAGAACCACACCATGTGCTGAAGAGCATTGTACAAATGCTCACTCACAGCATGGGCAACTCCTGGAATGCCCTGAAACCTCTTTTCCCACCTTGGAGGCTGAGATGCAAGGATCCCTGACTCTCCTCTTCTACTTCTCACTCTTTTTACACCAGTTTCCCAATCCCATGTTGCTGTAAGGCTTTAAAGTACCTTCATGCATGTACATAGTCACATTCGCAAATTCATAAGGAATTTTTCATGATTCAGTAGGAAAGTTAATTGTGCTGAAGAGCAAACTTATTGGGAATGATTTGTGTGAGGGAAGAACAGGTTCAGTAGACCATAGGAATGAGATATTTCCATAGGAGACACTGAATGTTCCTTAAATTCTTCCTCAACTTCTTGATAGAGCTAGAAAGCTTTGTTTGGGAAATGCTTCCATGGAGGGATGCTCATCTTCTCCAAAGCACAGAAACCCAGTAGGCAGATGACAGGAAAGGAAAGAAAGAGCAGAAGCAGACTTTTCCTCATTTCTCAAGTCATGTTTTCCTGGTCATAGTTTCACAAAGTCTCGTTTTTCTGACTTAAGTTTTAACTGTCCAACAGTCCACACAAGAGTGCAGCTGGTGACACTTAGCTGTACTGGAGTGAGAAATTAGCTGATGATTTGAGGAAATGTTGTGGACTAATTCTTGTGTGGAGAGCACCGAATAGTGAACTGATTAAGGGGATTAACTCTGTGAGATTAATTATAACAAAGAGCCATGAATCTAAGAATATATTGGGATGTGTATTGGTGCCTAAAGCTTGGAGTTTATGGGATGGGAGTAAATGAGCAAAAGGAACTCTGAAAAAGAAGAAGGAAAAGAAAGTAGTTGAAAAATAATTTTAAATTTTTCCCTCAGAAAAAGGATTTATTTCATATGCAAATATGTATTTAAAATTCCACTGTCCCCAAGAGACTTCTTGAGTTAAATTTGTACTATTTTTCCCTCTTAGTGAGTTAGACTGAGAAACTTAATCTCAAATTTGAACTCAAAGTTCAGATCTCACTGCTGCATTAATGTAAGTCCACATTGGCATGGCTAATCGGTACTTAGAAAAAAAGAGTGAAGTAGATGTTCGATTCATTTGATTTTCTCCATTGCCTTTCTTAAAAGAACTACTCTTAGTTTTCACAAATGAGACAAATGCCCAAGGTTTAATTGGTGTCTACAAGGAAGCTGGAATTTAAGTTGCAAAAAGATACCAACTGCAGAAGTGAGAAAAAAAGAAAGAGTGTGACAGTAGTGGGCTATTTGCTGACTAACTTGTGCTAGTGTGAGCCAGCAAAGACCCTAATTGCCTTGCTATAAGTCCTTTCCAAGGGCAGTAAAAGTTGTAATGAGAATATATTTTTGAACTCAGTTCTTTATCCTTCATATTTTTAAAATTTATTTTCCAATTGCAATGTTTTTTTACAAACAGCTGTCTGAAAACTAAATCCCATTTACTATGATATATTGTCTTCAAAATATCTCTTCTCCATCAAAGTACTGATTTATTGACTCTGTTTGAACTGATATTTTCTTGCACTCTGCTCAGTGCCTCAAAAATGATCATGAGTGCTCGTTTCATTAGGCCACATGCTCTGAAGGGGTTCAAAAGAGGCCTTGTTAGTCCTGGTGGACTGAAAAGCCTTTAGGTTTTTTTCTGTAGTCTCATAACAACTAAATTATGCTGTTAAAATAATGGTTTATTCAAAGGTCTACATAATTTGGGGGTGAGAACTTATAAAATTTTGTGCAACTGCAGAAACTGATTATAAGAAAGTATCTAGTAAGCTTGATTCTGCTCTGTGCTTTGAAAAATCATGCCCTTCTGTATACTGGGAATTATCTTCCTGCAATCTACGTACTGCTGTAAAGAGCAGAATATATTTAACTTCCTTTATTCTTGTAGAAAAAAGGTATACCTTCAGTAAAAGCAGGTCAAAAAGAGGTTAGAAGTTACAGCTTTGGGAGGAACAGTATGCTAATTCAGACATTAGCCTAGAATTTAGTTCTTTCATATCACAAAAGTGCTCCTTAATTTCTCAGTAATACAGAGCTATCCAGAGAGGGAACAATATTCTGTTCTCTGTTAAAGCTCTTGTCTTAGAAGAAACAGAGGGCTGGTGCTAGCATAGAAAAAAGTACAGACTAAAGAGTCCACCTTGTACTATATGTAATTTTAACTCTTCCAGGAGAAATTGCTGTACACTTTGAAATCTCTGCCTTTACATATTTTCAACCATCTGCCAGGTGCTCATAGTTAGGCTCAAAGATTTCTGGTAATAGAAACTGAACACTGTAGGTATTGTGCTGGAGTCTGAAATCAGGTTTAAAAAACCCACGAAGTAGCAGATGTGGGTTTAACTAAATTTCATTATGTTTCATTAGTTTTTGCACTTCAATAATCTTTCATAGACCACTCCTCAGTAGAATAGAAGCCTTAAATCCATGAGGCATTGGGATACAATTAGCACTCTTAGAAGTAGCTAGAATAGAGAAGATAATACTATTGGGCCTAGAGGAGTAGAATACACCTAATGCCTTGCCTAGTCCATAAATCTTTCTGGGATGTCATCAAGTTTGCAGTTACAGAACATGATTATTTATGCAAAGTTTCACTTCCCATATTGCATTCCAGTCATAAGCAATCATACTAAAAATTTTTGCTATTGTGCAAATCATGATCCACTACCCCGAAGCACATACAAATTTACTTTCTGTTCTGTTTAGGTAGAAGGACTGAAATTAAAGTATTAATTGTCATCTAAGTTGTGTCTTTCTGCCCCACAAATTTAACACATTAGATTGTCATGACTTGGGGCGTTTCTGAAACACAAAAATAATGTTATGGTTTTGGTATGGTCTTTAGACAATAAAATTGTGAAAAAGAGAATTTGGTCTTCTGGTAGCTTCAGGTTTGCTGAAAACATTTAACATATTATAAGGTCTTAGTGTTCATTCTGAGAACTGTACAAATATGTGAAACTCTATAGAAAAATGCCAACCATCCCTTTGGTATGTTTAACAAAAACAGACTGAAGTCAGGTGCTGATGAATTCTTACACCATATTAATGTAGAATACCCTAAGTACAGAGTTATGGAATCACAAAGTCAGTGAATGGTTGGGGTTGGAAGGGACCTCTGTGTGGGAACCGATGGCTTTTCTGAAAATCTCACAGAGCTCGACTTGGGCACAATCACTGTGTACCTGCGAGAATTTGATTTGTACTGNTGCCCGGAGCAGTTGGTGCATGTGTGTGTGTGTTGTGACCGTCCCAACAGCGACACCTCTGGAAATCCTCTCGTTCAACTCCCCTGATCAAGCAGGTTCACCTTGAGCAAACTGCACAGGATATATGCAGGCAGATTTTCAGTATCTCCAGAGAAAGAGACTGCACAGCCTCTTTGGGCAGTCTTTCAGTGCTCTGTCACTCTCAAAGTAAACAAGGTTTTTCCTCATATTCAGATGGAACTTCCTGTATTCCAATAACTTCTCGTCACCCCTTGATCCATTGCTGGGTGCTACTGAAGAGAGCCTGGCCCATCCTCTTGACACTCACCCTTACATTTGTATGCATCCTTGGGATAAGAAGATAGAAGGTGGATCCAGGTACGGAAGTCTCAGCTAAAGGAAGGTGGGTGCATGATGAAGATAATGCCCCTTTTCAGAGAAGCAAGTACTTTTTAGAGAAGTAAAATGAACTTACATCAAGGACCATTAATTAGATGAAGTTAGTCTTTGATAATTCCAAGAAAGAGATTTTTTTCACATATTTCCAGTCTTTACTGAGCTATATTCAAGATATAACATTCAAGTCCTCAGCCCCAGATTTATTGAGAAGAATATATTACTAAGACATCACCACTGTCATTCTGTGAGGAAAATTTTGCAAAAACTAATGCTGTGTAAATTTTTTTTTTGTTTTTAATTTCCTTCATATTAAAACTTTGCATCACACAGAAGCAGTAGAATGGACTGGCTGACCATGTAAGGTCCAAACCCTGTATTTCTATGTTTATTAGAGCTATTTAGGTAAGCATATTTAGGTTGTCCACTGATGGTTTTGTTTTAAGTTAAAAAAAACAGTTTACCAAAAAAGAAAATTCAACTACACATCACTAGCTGTCAGTAGTAAATCAATATTGATTAATATTGACTGACATCTATCACAAGTGGTAATTTCTTTGTAAAATAAAAAGTATTGCAGCTTGTAACTGTAATAATTCATATAGGTCGTTCAGCGAAAATATTTTGCTTCATCTCTAAATAACTACTGCTGTCTATCTCAACAGCTCTAAGCAATGGTCAATTAATAAGATGATTCTTTATTACTGTTAGCTAAGACAAGAATGGGAATGCAGTATAAAAACAGATTAAGTACTTATCTTCTTCTCTGTCTGACGATGGCAAATGGTAGATATCTGAGAAGAGTTGGGTAAATTAGTGATGCTTCCTGTACTATTATTTAGTTTTTATATTGCTGATACATTCTCACATCTGCAGGGACATTTCTTTCATAAAATGTATTTCCTCAAACCTTAACCAACAAGGGAAAACTTGTTCCTAATAAAGACATTAAATCATGAAGTATTTGCACAGAGGAGTTCTGAAGCTATGCACTCTTCAAAGATTTCTTTCTTATGTTAATGATCTTTAGAAAGGAAGACAGGCTAGAACAGAAATCAGTTATATCCCACACAGGTTTTCTTAGGACAGGTATGCTTCTGATCCATGACACAAACTGTATTTTTAGTTAGAAATAAACCACATGATGAAAAATGACACAGCCTGTCCTTTATATCCAAGATTAATACCTTATCATAAGTTCTACAGTGAACAGCTCACCAACAATTTATTTTTACATTACTGATGAAAATTGAAAGGACCAAAAGTCACAGGGTTTTTAAGNAGCAATCATACTAAAAATTTTTGCTATTGTGCAAATCATGATCCACTACCCCGAAGCACATACAAATTTACTTTCTGTTCTGTTTAGGTAGAAGGACTGAAATTAAAGTATTAATTGTCATCTAAGTTGTGTCTTTCTGCCCCACAAATTTAACACATTAGATTGTCATGACTTGGGGCGTTTCTGAAACACAAAAATAATGTTATGGTTTTGGTATGGTCTTTAGACAATAAAATTGTGAAAAAGAGAATTTGGTCTTCTGGTAGCTTCAGGTTTGCTGAAAACATTTAACATATTATAAGGTCTTAGTGTTCATTCTGAGAACTGTACAAATATGTGAAACTCTATAGAAAAATGCCAACCATCCCTTTGGTATGTTTAACAAAAACAGACTGAAGTCAGGTGCTGATGAATTCTTACACCATATTAATGTAGAATACCCTAAGTACAGAGTTATGGAATCACAAAGTCAGTGAATGGTTGGGGTTGGAAGGGACCTCTGTGTGGGAACCGATGGCTTTTCTGAAAATCTCACAGAGCTCGACTTGGGCACAATCACTGTGTACCTGCGAGAATTTGATTTGTACTGTTGGGAATTGTAACATCAACAGAAGCAGGAAGCATAAACAACAGAAGGAGTTTGGACACCTGCAGAAGGGAGTAGAATTGGCTGATATGTCACAAGAATGTATGCTAGTTATAGACAACCAGTAATAATTGTGTTGTAGTTGTAGTTAACCAATAATAAATGGGCATGTAACACGAATGCTGAGAAATTGTATAAAAGAGGCTACGTGAAGAGGTGACCCCCGTGGGGGGGATGAGCATGAGTGGANTAACTGTAATAATTCATATAGGTCGTTCAGCGAAAATATTTTGCTTCATCTCTAAATAACTACTGCTGTCTATCTCAACAGCTCTAAGCAATGGTCAATTAATAAGATGATTCTTTATTACTGTTAGCTAAGACAAGAATGGGAATGCAGTATAAAAACAGATTAAGTACTTATCTTCTTCTCTGTCTGACGATGGCAAATGGTAGATATCTGAGAAGAGTTGGGTAAATTAGTGATGCTTCCTGTACTATTATTTAGTTTTTATATTGCTGATACATTCTCACATCTGCAGGGACATTTCTTTCATAAAATGTATTTCCTCAAACCTTAACCAACAAGGGAAAACTTGTTCCTAATAAAGACATTAAATCATGAAGTATTTGCACAGAGGAGTTCTGAAGCTATGCACTCTTCAAAGATTTCTTTCTTATGTTAATGATCTTTAGAAAGGAAGACAGGCTAGAACAGAAATCAGTTATATCCCACACAGGTTTTCTTAGGACAGGTATGCTTCTGATCCATGACACAAACTGTATTTTTAGTTAGAAATAAACCACATGATGAAAAATGACACAGCCTGTCCTTTATATCCAAGATTAATACCTTATCATAAGTTCTACAGTGAACAGCTCACCAACAATTTATTTTTACATTACTGATGAAAATTGAAAGGACCAAAAGTCACAGGGTTTTTAAGCCTTTTGCTATAAAGTTAGGAATTAAAAAAAGCCCCTGGATTTACTAAGTTAATCTAATTAATGACACAGTGCATCGCTACTGATGTTGGTCAAATATCTGCTCTAGTTTTCTACTGTCTCTACAAGTAGAGACTTTTCTGGAATGAGAAATATTATGTGGATAAGCCTTTATTACTTGATTGAACTATTTTAGTATGATAATTAAAAAATAGTTCTTGTTGAAGGACAGATACATTTAAAAAGTCTATTAATAATTGCAACTCTATAAAGAATTAGCAAGAAATACAGAGAAAATGGGTAACTATTCTACGCAGAGATAAATCTGGTTCAAGACAGACAAGGAACACTGGAGAGGGTCCAGAGGAGGGTTATGAGGATAACTAAGGGACTGGACTGTCTCTCCTTTGAGGAAATGCTGAGGAAGTTGAGCCTGCTTAGCCTGAAGAAGAGACAACTGAGAGGGGTCTTATCAATGTATACAGTAGCTTATCGGTGGCTTCCAGGAGGATGGGCCAGAGTCTCTTCAGTGGTGCCCAGTGACAGGACAAGGGGCAACGGGCACAAACTGGAACACAGGAAGTTCCATCTGAATATGAGGAAAAACTTTACTGTGAGAGTGACTGAGCACTGGAACAGACTGTCCAGAGAGGTTTTGGAATCTCCTCCACTGGAGATACTGAACACCTGCTTGGATGCAAACCTGTGCCACCTGCTCTAGGTGAACCTGCTTGAGTAGCTAGGGACCTCCAGAGGTCCCTTCCAATCACAGCCACTCTGTGATTCTGTGTGAATGACCTATTACTTTATAAACATGCTTAAAGAATATATAGTGTATTTTCCATTTTTTTTTTTACTGCCATTGATTGAGCAAAGTTTAGATACTGCCTAGTGTTTAGAGCAGTATTATGAACTGCAGTGATTTCTCTCTCTGACTGCCTCACATCAAATACTAGGTGTGTATTCCAATTAAATGGTGTTTATTACTGTAAAAGGAACATTCTTATTCAGTGTAAATAATTAGTTTTAATAGGGAAGTTTTTAGATTTTGAGACTAGGCTACTTTAACACTATACCAAACAGTTCTTAAGCACTGATCATGGGTTTGTAAAAGCCAACATTTGTTCCAAGCAGGAAGTCTGGAGGTGGCTGCCCTCATTTTGCATGTAAGAAAGTTTAATAGCGAAGACAAGATCCATTAAATGTATTTAGGCATTTATGTCAGAAAGTGATTGTAGGCTCATTTGATATGCCAATATAAAGGTGGTCTAGAGATGAAAAAATTTCTCCCTGGAGGTTTCCTCCATCATGTCAGCATTTTCTTAGAGTTTTTGATCTAGTTATGCAGAAATATCCTTTTGTATAACACTTTTCACTGTAGTTCCTGTTACCATTCTAGTTAATGTCCAAATATAGTTACTGATTTGAAGATAATTTAAAAAGTTTCTTTCCAACTAATATTTTTTTCTGTCACTCTCATTTACTCATATACTTTCTTTGGAAGAAACATTTCCCTTAATTTTTTCAAAATCATGATATGAGGCCCTAGAACCATGTTTATTACTGGTTACTTGATTTTCAGCTTATGCTGGTGTAATAAAAACTTATCGGTATTATGTTACTCCAGAAAATGAAGGCAAATTGCTACAGGTGGGAAGTTATTGTGTATGAGTTAGAGCACACAAAACCATGTAAATCATCTCAGTCAGAGTGTTAAAGTAGGCTGCTATAAGCAAGATTTCTGAGATCAGCAGGTTAAAAACAATAATTTTCTTAACAGAATTTTTTGCTGTAGTTTGTATCAGTCCCCTTTGGGTACAGAGGCTACCACAAGTCACAGAGCTGGCATGACCAGGAGGCCTCACGATATGGAGTCACCAGTTTCACTAACTCCTGTTTTGTGCAGAGCCAAATCTGATACAGAGAGACCAGGCTTTGTGCATAGTGCTACGTTATGTCACAGCACAGGTCACTAGTAGAGTTCTAACTCTCTTGGCCTGCAGACCCCGAGTCTCTTCTGTCACAGAATCCACAGAGGGTTCTTTTGGGAAGGGCAACTGGGTCATACCAAAACTCTGACTCTCCAGGCAGAGGCATCTTTCTTTTGGTTGTGAAAATTGAATTTTGAGTTTAAATGTGCTCTCTGGCAGTACAATCAGGGCAGAGGGGTGAGGCAAAGGAAGAGGCTTTCATTCAAAAGAACTGTTGCTGAGAGAAGTGGGTGCTGAAAGCTGCAGGAGGGGCATGATGCAAAGACACAGCTCCTTCATTCGATCTCTGCAGTGTTCCAGGAAAGTGTGGTTGTAATTTCATAGGAAATAAGCACAAAGGAGGAAACACATACTTCCATCCCCATTTTCTCTTCTTCATGGGAAACCTGAATCTGGCTAACGTGCCAGGTGCAAAAAAGGCCAACAGGAATTTTTTCAATAGGAAACCACTGTGTACTGCATTACTTTTGTCTGCTTAATTTATCTTATGGTTTTTCATATATTACACATTGCAGAATGCATATTTTGGTATAAAGACAAAAGCACAGCCGAGATGCAGATGTTATAGTTAAATGCAGTGCACAACTCTGTGTTTCTGCTAGCTTAATGATAGCCTAAAATTTTAATTTAACATTTAATTACTGGGAGTATCACAGAAAAGAAATAGTAATTCTTAAAAATATATGAAGCCTAGTGCATAAAAGTATATTCAAAAGCTGAGAAAAGGTTAATGGTAAAGAAAATGAACAGGTACAAAATAATATTAGTGTTAGGTTTTACAGAGCAGAAACTTTTTATAGCAGGCAGAGGAAACCCTCAAGGGAAAAAATATTGCTTTAATATGAGAACAAGAAAAAGAAAAGAGAAACTTAAAGGCAGTTCAAGCTTGTAAGCTATCTGAATTTATCACGAGGTAAGGAAAAAATAATATCTATTTCAGTTGCCTGCAACAGAAGCTGGTTATAAAATGGAAAATGACACTGTCATAAGCCATTTTTTCAAAAATCAGATATATCTGAAATAAATTTATGTCCCAGATTATAGCATGAAAAGTTTGGGTATTAACTTCAAAATTTCTGTCATATTCTCTTTCTCTGGTGTTTCAAAAACAGTCAGATGCAGGAGCTAAGTTGATTAAAATATGGGTGTGAAAGACATTAAAGACATAAAATTTATGACACTGCTTGCAGAATAATTGAGGAAAAGATCTTTGTATATTATATATGAGAATTTACTCAACTTGATGTGAATACTGAATAATTTAAATAGTATTAATATGCTCTCTCAACCCCCTAACTGAACTAAGTTTAATATCTAATAAAATGAAAACTCAAATTTTTCTTCAGACAAATATTATAGCCAGTATTTATTTTAATCTAATATTCTATAGGTTGGTATATACATTTATTTTTACTACTTTTGAAATCTTGCCAAATTCAGAGTTCATCTGACATTTATTGCTACTGAAGAAATACTCGTATGTTGTGACATTTCCTTTTCAGTGTAGAGGCACTACTCTACACATACAAAGTTGTGACTAAAAAACCGTCTAGAAAGTCTTAAAATATATATTTTGAATAGAAATATATGTGTATTTTACCAGTTGTTCATTTGCTTTCTTTTGAAACTCTGAAGATGCTGTGGTTGCCTTAAAAACTTCACAGTGTTTTGCTCATGGGTCAACTCATTTGAAAAGGCCCTGGCAAGGACTTGGGAGACAAACTGTGAAGTAGCTGCTGCGGTGCGGCTGCCCAAGGCCCAGCGTGTCCCACTGCAGGCACCCTGGCGGCCTGCTGCAGCACAGGGGACTTTGCAGTGCCCTCTTACGCGGCAAGCTGCCACCCGATGGCTCAGAGCATCGCCCGGGGGCAAAGAACTGAGAGAGGGGTCTTTGTATGGGTTCCAGGAACTTCATTCTCTTCAAGGGTCCAGTGACAAAGACCGGGAACTCCGGGGTCTCACGGATTCTTCCACAGGCGGAGGGCTAGCTCAGGAGCCAATGAGAAGGGAGTAAAGGGGCGGATTCAAGGGAGATTGATAGGGTAATGACCAACCGGGTGATCCCAGGGGAGGGATTAAGGGATACAGCCCAATGGCACACCGAGTGAGGGAGAACTTTCCAGAGGNAGAAAGTCTTAAAATATATATTTTGAATAGAAATATATGTGTATTTTACCAGTTGTTCATTTGCTTTCTTTTGAAACTCTGAAGATGCTGTGGTTGCCTTAAAAACTTCACAGTGTTTTGCTCATGGGTCAACTCATTTGAAAAGGCCCTGGCAAGGACTTGGGAGACAAACTGTGAAGTAGCTGCTGCGGTGCGGCTGCCCAAGGCCCAGCGTGTCCCACTGCAGGCACCCTGGCGGCCTGCTGCAGCACAGGGGACTTTGCAGTGCCCTCTTACGCGGCAAGCTGCCACCCGATGGCTCAGAGCATCGCCCGGGGGCAAAGAACTGAGAGAGGGGTCTTTGTATGGGTTCCAGGAACTTCATTCTCTTCAAGGGTCCAGTGACAAAGACCTGGAACTCAGGCGTCTCAGGGATTCTTCCACAGGCGGAGGGCTAGCTCAGGAGCCAATGAGAAGGGAGTAAAGGGGTGGATTCGAGGGAGATTGACAGGGTAATGACCAACCGGGTGATCCCAGGGGAGGGATTAAGGGATACAGTCCAATGGCACACCGAGTGAGGGAGAACTTTCCAGAGGAAAGGGTGTGCCATGGAGGGACAGACAGGGATTCCCCGCCCAAGGGGAGAGGGAATGGATGGGGAGGGAAAGGGAGTCTCCGCCTGGGAGGCGGGGGAAGGGGGTTGGCCAACTTAGGGGAGGAACACAGCTCAAGGGAAGGGGTAGCCACAGTAACAGGGGTACAGAAGTCCAACTTATAACTATGAAGTGGGCTAACACAGAACTCAAAGGAACAACTTAAGTTGTAACAGGAGCACCCTCTAACTGATTCCAGCCGTCCCCCAGCTTGCCCCCAAGCTGGGGTACTGCAACAAAACTGTGAATGCTGCAGGTCTGTGAATGGGACTGGCTGTATTAAATTTCTTATTTTGCATGGATTGTTTCTACTTCATGCAATATTTTCCTGTTAAATATCAGTTCATTATTGATAGCTCAGATGTCTCAGATGTCTATCCTCTTGCCCTTGACTGAACCTTTAAGCAGATGGTTCAAACAGATCCGAGAAGTCTGGGTAATTGGAAAAAATGGCCAGGCTGGTGAATTCCTTGTTAAAGTGATGAGCAGCATCAAATGACTGCTTAAAAATTAGGGATTTGATCTGGTGGTTTTCCATAGGTTTCAGAGACATAACCTGTCTTATTCTTTTCTCTATTATTTTGGTAGATTGTGTGCATTTCAGGATCAGTCTCTACAATGAATTGGTGTTATTGCTTTTCTTCTTGAAGTAGCATTGAACTGAAGGCAGATCTTGAACAGAATAGATCTTGACAGGTGAGATCTTAGACAGATCTGGAGTAGAGAGTTGTTGGGGTTTTAGGAGGTTTTCTTTTTGTGTGTGTGTATGTTCTTTTCTTTTCCTCTCAAAGAATTTTTCCCCATGTTAAGGCACATTGCTGGGTACTTAAGAGAAACAAAAAGGACCTAGAACAAGCGGGGGGCCCAGCTGTCCCCTTTTGTCTTGGTGGTGTCTTCTCAGGTGGGGGAGCGGAGACATCTTGAGATCTAGAACTGGGAAAAGAAGTGGGGTGCAGTGCTTGGGTTTCATTGCTCTCCTGGCATTTGGAGGGAGCGGAGACTGCAGTTGCCATGGGGAAAACTCATCTCACTGTGAGGTTGTGTTTTCAGCTGTTTGTCCTTCTGCCCTGCCCTGCCTCCGCCATCCCTTCACTGCTGCTTTTGGGGTTTCACTGTGCCATAGCACTGCGGGCACCACCCCTTGCCTGCCGAG
>VYZQ01056068.1:37402-58959 GCA_013400655.1 Mystacornis crossleyi
TTTCTGTTGCTTATTACTGCCTTAGTTATTGTTGGTTTTGCTTTGCCTTGTTGTACATATATATATATGTATATCAGTAAAGACCTG
Source organism: Mystacornis crossleyi (assembly GCA_013400655.1). Taxonomy (NCBI): domain Eukaryota; kingdom Metazoa; phylum Chordata; class Aves; order Passeriformes; family Timaliidae; genus Mystacornis; species Mystacornis crossleyi. The sequence goes on from VYZQ01056068.1 coordinate 37,490, forward strand.
TTATTCCTTTTTCTCATATCCTTGCCTGAAAGCCCCTCAATTCCAAAATTATAATAGTTCGAAAGGAAGGGGGTTACATTTTTTCATTCCGGGGTGGGAGGGGGACTCCTGCCTTCCTTTGTAGACACCTGTCCAAACCAGGACAAGAGTTGTTGCTTTGCTGGGCTTGACAGTACAATTTAGAGGAGCAAACCTGCTAAGTCCCTGTTATGAACTGATTTCAACATAGAAGAGCAAAGAAAACTAGGTCTCTGTGAATAAAATGGATCAAACCCAGAAAGGTTCGAGACTGTTGTGGGCTGACCCTGGCTGGGTGCCAGGTGCCCACTCAGGCACTCTATCACTCCCTTTCCCACTGGGACAGGGGAGAGAATAAGATGGAGAAAAAAACCAGCAGGATGAGATGAGGCAGTTTTATCACAGCAAAAAGAAAGAAACAAGCAGAGATCTGCACATGCAAGAGCTAAAGAGGAAAAAAATGAAATCAGTCTCTACTTCCCATCAGCAGCGATGTTCGGACACTTCTGGGAAGTCAGACTTCAGCACACGTAACCGTTCCTCCTCTCCTCCTTAGATTATATCTCTGAGCTGGCATCATACAGTATGGAATATCCCTCTGGCTGATTTGGGTCAGCTGGCCTGCTTGTGTCCCCTCCCAGGATCTCGCCCACTCCCATCCCCTTTGGTGGGGGAAGGGATGTCAGAGGGACAGCACTGCTCGGCAGTAGCCCAAACACCGGTCTGTTATCAATGCCTGTCCAGCTACCAGTGCAAAGCACAGCACCGGAAGGGCTGTGAGCTTTACCTCAGTCAGACCCNAAAAAATACCACAACAGAAAGACCCCAAAACTTGATTAAAACCAAACGAGGTTAGACGTTCATGCCAAAAATTTGATATATTTTATTTAATAATAAAAGAGGTAAAGAGAAAGAAATATAAAAGAAAGAAAGAAATAGGAAAAGAGGTGTGTGGGGGAGACAGGGAGAGTGATGGGGATTAGGTAGAAACATATCACCCATCCTTGGGTCCCAAGAATATCTCATTGCTTCCCTCGATCTGGTCTTAGTGGTGAGGGTCCCCTGCCATGGAAAAGTATAGCATTCAGTGGATGAATATATGTATGGATGAATATGTTAGGGCCAGGTGGGAATGTCCAGGTGCCTACCCTAAGACTCAATGCAAAGCAAAACTAAAATGATTGGGTTTGGGAGGTGATTAAGTTTTGGTTAGCTTTTATTATTTATTACTGTGGGATTATCTAATCCTAGCACAAATAACCATAAATATACCCCCCCAAAACCCAAATAATTTATTTTAAAGAGAAATGTTTGGCTTATTCAATTCCATGTACTTTGAAATGAATATTTTATATTTTTTGCTCATAATTAATTTACTTCTCTTGGCAATCTAACTTCTAGAAATGTAATCCTGGGACCATTATAGCATCATAGAATGGTTTGGGTTGCAGGGGACCTTAATCATCTGGCTTCAACTCATTTGCATTTAATAGAAGAACAACAGTTAAATTCAAATGTCAAATATCTAGATATTATTAGTGTTGATTAGCAAATCTGTGTTCATGAATTCATGTAAGTGTTGCCCAGATAAATAAATTGTCTGATATGTGCAACCAGTAAATAACACGGTGTTAAGATCTAAAATGCATGAGTCTTTGCATTAAATAGACTCCTTCACTGTGCAACTGAAAATTTCTTGCTCTGCTTCATATATATCAGTCATAGGTTCATGTGAGAAAAGGTGAGATGCATGAAGACGGTCCCATCAGTACATGTCATAATTTTATAAAAAGCTCTGTAAAGTCTGAACTAGCCAGCCTAAAACTAGATGGACCACCAGAACACTTCACAGTGTCCCTACAATAGATTTTAACATATTCTGCAGAAAATTAAGCTGTTTCAAATGAGTGGGAATTATAACAATTTTACTGCTTTAACTAGCTCTAAGAAGATCTGAGTTTGTTTTGTTACACTGTGGGCAAATATATACCATATAGCAAGAAATTACTACATTTTTTTATTTCATGTTCTCTTTGCTTCTGGCGGATTACTACAAATCATTTTTCATGGTAACTTAGGCAAGTAGTTAGTTCACCTTTAGGATCTTGGTGACAAGGAGAGATTATTTACTGTGTGATGTATCATTTTTCTGTTATTTTACTACTTTTAAAGAGCTCATTTTTCTTAATCTCAAATATAGTGTGATTTTTCAAAGAACTGTACAGCTTTCAATATAACAAATAGAATCCATGTCTCTGTGTTTCATCACATGGGAGAACTTTCATAAAACAACAAAAAAAGCATTCTTCTGTTCTTATTAACTTTTTATTCTGTATATACCATGGATTGACCCTGACAGGTTGTGATACCCTAGTGGTCATTAAATGCATGGCAGTGTGTCTCATATTTTGCACAGGGTGACTGTGGGGTGATTTGGATTATTTGGGATTTTTTAAGTCTTCACAATAAACATATGAACTGAAATAATGAATTATTTTTATGAATAATGAAAAAAAAAAAGGAAAACCTTAACCAGAAAAAGTCTTTTTTAAAGCTTATTTCTTCTATTTACAATGAATAATAGACTACTTATTTTTCAAAAAGCCTTTTCAGTGGCCTGGAAAAGAAATTGAGCAAATATGCTAATATGTTTGCCTACATATTCCATATCTTCCACAAATTTCAAATAGCAGTATCTTAAAATGCACAATGATAAAATAAATGCAATTCTGCAGTATCTACTCAGAAAAACACTTGAGTGAATGTTGAAAATAAAATTTACTTCTGGTAATTTTTTTTCATGCCAGAGGTAATTTCTTTTACTGAGATTACTGATATAAGGCCTTTTATACCTCATTTTTCATTAGATACGAGGAAGCTGTACAAACATGAACTAAATTCTCATACAGAATAATCTGTGAATAAGGTTATTTTAGAAATAGGAAAATAGTATCCTTTAAGGTGAAGGACTTGCCTGAGTTCACATAGTGTTTTAGAAGCAAAAGAAGGAACATTTCCTGGGAACTGTCATTCCTACTCAACATTTTTGATATATAGTAACTGAATACATGTCAAAATTTGATACGGCATCTTTTTTGTGCTTTATACATATATGGATGATATTCTGCATAAGTTAGTGTACACTTGGAAGCTTTAATGATTACTTATGAAGCCTTAGGCATAAACAGATGATTTATTCTCACCTGTTTCCTTGAACCAAATCTTTGTAAGTTTCTCTTCTTTCGCCTTTGAAGTGAGACATTTTCTGTTGTCTTATCTCCTAATAAATCCTGCTTCTGCAAGTCTTTTCAGATCTGGAAGAGGGAAGGGTTTAGGGTGGGAAGGTGTATTAATTCCTGATTTTTGTGCATTGTTTACTTAATGATAAATCAAACCAAACTTTTAAAAAGCCAACATTAAGAGTTCTTGTAATTTTTTACTGTTTGTGTCTGCCCCATAGAATCATGGAACAATATGTTCATCTCCCTGCTCAGCTCATCTGAGTCAAGTGTATTACTGCTAAAGTATGTGGACTGCGAGAAGCACATCCTTAAGCCCAGTGGATTCAGCAACTGACAAAAGTGAAATATTTAAAATGAAGAAGGTTGTAAAGCTTTGCTTTTAATTATTACTTTACCAATTACTTATTGATTCTGTCCTCTCTTGGATTTGTTGTATATTAATTGATCATGACAAAAAAGGAAATGTTTAATTGCTTGAGATACAGATTTCCTAAAAACTCCAGAGATTTTAGAGTCTTTTCTATTTATTTCTCCCATTAATTCCTCTCAGTTTCATGTGACGTAAAGTCTATAAAGCTCTTATGATTGCCTTGTCAGCCCCCCAGCTCTGTTGGAACCAGTCCAGATGGGTATTTGCCCAGAAGATAATTGAATAATAAGATCTGTTAGCTAAGATTTCATGTAAATATGTCCATATTTTTAATCCAGTTCAATAGCAGAACTACTTCCCCAGATATAACACTCACTGGTTTAACTGATGGTATAAGAAGACGCTTGTATCTTGTCAATTCCACCTGCCAGAGTACGTACTCTCTTCTCTTACACTTGAATTACAAACTCGCTGGAACAAAGAACACATTTGTTTTCCTCTGGATTTCTACCATACTTTTCACAGGGGCATACTGGTTCACTTTTAGCATTCCTAAACAGGGGGAAAAGAAGCATTTTTGTGAAGTTACCATAGTTGAGGATAGAAAGCCAAAAAATATTGTTGTAGAAGTTCTTATTTTATGGTAAGCTTTCTACAGGCCAACCACCTAAGGTTAGCTTGACAAAATGGAAAGCAATTTAAACTCCTTATTTCATAGCAAATACTTTGTGTTTTAAAGTAAGAATGCTCAGTACAGCAGGATTATCTCTTACTATTACATTCAACAGCAAAAGTGTGAAAAGGAAATAGAGTATACCTCAGGCACACAGATTCAAGCCAGATTTAGCCACAGGTCAGCACTGAAGGGTTCAATTCCTAAACACAGAAACAAAGAATCACAGAATCAATTAGTCTGGAAAAGACCTCTGAGATCATTGAGTCCAGCCTATGACCTACCACTACCATGTCAACTAGACCATGGCACTGAGTGCCACATTCAGTGTTTCCTTAAACACTCCACCACCTCCCTGGGCAACCCATTCCAATGTCCAACCACCCTTTTTGTGAAGAAGTTCTTCCTAATGTCCAACCTAAATCTCCCTTGGCACAGCCTTTTGGATCCGGGCAGGCCTGAAGGTTTTGGAGGCACTTTCCTTTGCACTCCAAGAGTTGTCTCAGCTAAAGCATCTAAGTTCCATTTCAGATCCATTCCAGCTCTGCTTTTGTTACAAACCCATTTAATCACANGTTTCCTTAAACACTCCACCACCTCCCTGGGCAACCCATTCCAATGTCCAACCACCCTTTTTGTGAAGAAGTTCTTCCTAATGTCCAACCTAAATCTCCCTTGGCACAGCCTTTTGGATCCGGGCAGGCCTGAAGGTTTTGGAGGCACTTTCCTTTGCACTCCAAGAGTTGTCTCAGCTAAAGCATCTAAGTTCCATTTCAGATCCATTCCAGCTCTGCTTTTGTTACAAACCCATTTAATCACAGAGGAGCAAAGAGAACTAACTCTCTGTGAATAAAATGGAAAGAACTCTGAATGGTTCTAAATATTCCCGAAAAATGAGATAAAAACCAAATGAGATTAAATGTTGATACCAAAAAACTGATTTTTTTTTTTAATAGTAAAAGAGGCAAAGAGAAAGAAAGAGAAAAGTGGAGATAAGTTAGAAAAAGCTAAGGTTGAAATATTCCATGTTCTGCCTTGATTCCACCAAAAACCTGACATGCATACACTCGGGGCAGAGTTAGCAAACAACAAGGACCACTTAAAGCAAATATGTTTCCTTGTGACTTTTCCTTTTGATAAAAATCTGATACAAAAGTATCCTGATGACTGAAGCATATGCCCAGGAAACTGGAAGTTTCAACCGGAAGCTTGAATGATTAAGGCATGTTTCCTCCAAGAGCTTCCTGGTGGTGTGAGTACAGATTAGACAGTAGGTCTAGAGTAAGGAGAGAGAGTGTCTTACTTCCTATACTTTCCCCCCCACACTTATACCAAGTAAATGAAAAATTAATGTATAATCCTGGAACCAGGAAGAAAAACTGAAGACTTCTTCCCCTCTCTATGATGTGATGTCAGCCTTTTATTTATTCCCAGATTTTTCTGTCTCACAGTCACTTCTCTGTATGAATCTTGTACAGCTGTACAGTTTCAACAGAAGGAAGAAGCAATCAACCTTTCAACTTGCTCTAGACCCTAGCAATTAGGGTGCTTTCCTGATCAGAGAAGTTTTCCATTTAGGTTTAGGATAAGTTATATTTAAGTTAAAGAACACATTAAATAAAAGTAACTGTTTTCCATGATTACTGCTCAAAACAAGCAGCAGCTTTTTGTCCCAACTCTATTCCTAAAAACTAAGAGTCAAAGCAGTGATTCCCTTAATTTGAGAATAAAATGTGAAGAATGAAAACTCTGGAATTTCCCAGATGGACCTACCAAATTTCTGGACTTTACTGCAGGAGAGGAGTGTAATTTCACACATCCCAGTGCTCTCAGTTTCTTACTTAGAAACACCTGAGTACTTTGCTCTAGCTCTACTGAAAATTCGAAACTGTCTGAAAATCATTGGCATGGAACTGCATGATCTTTTAGACTGAAAGTTGATGAAGAGGATAAAAAAATTAATCTCTTGTATCTTAAAAAATACATATTGTTTTTCTGACATTGAAATTTTTAGAGCAATTTGTTAAAAATCAATCATATAGTTTCTAATTGAAGCACACACAAGATTTATTTAAAAAGAAGATGAAAATCTGCCAGAAAATTTTAATCATTTACAGAAAATGGTGAAATGTTTATTGACATGGGGCTCATGCACAATTATGGATATGGATAGTTTTTCACTCCACCCACACCCAAGCTGCCCAGCTATATGCAAACTTGTCTGAAGGCTACTAAAAGAGTTAGCTCTGCCTGCTGTGAGGGTAGGCTAAGCCTTCCCAAGGACTAAATATATTAGCTTGGGCTTTGCATTTGGCTTAGCACTGGCCATAATGTGTCTTTTGGAGCATAGTTGGCACAGAAAGCAGAGCAAAGCGTGACAGAGTGGGAACCTTGCCTGAGACAGGTTTATCATGAAACTGCACCTTTAGTGACTCTATTACAATGTGATGTCTTTTCATATTCTGGAAATTTTTTTTATAGTAGTCGGAAAATTGACAAACATACATGATTCACATAAATTAGATTAGTTCAAATTGTATTTTAGTGAGTCTTGATTTACACAAGAAAACAGTAATTAATCATGATGTGATAATAATGAGCTACGTGTAAAATTTGTCTTCAGTAGGTAATGTTACAGTTATTATCTGAGCTCAGTGTGTCTTTTCAGAGGGACAAAGCCCAATGTCTTGCAATTTCATTTGGTTTCTATTTCACTGAGAATACAATAAAGCAATGACATAATTAGCTTTGGTCTCACAGAAGCCAAAACAGTAGAAAAAGTCACAATCAGTTCTTCACTCTCCCCTACTGACCATTTTTATCCATTGTAAATTTGTTTTCATTTTACTAGTGCTCTTCTACATCCTACATTGGAGGCATCTATTACTGATTTTTCTTCACTGGAGTTGTACAACTTTGTTGTTACTTGAATTATTTACCTTGATGCATATATTTTTTTCCAAAAGGAAAGGACATTCTTGCTGTGTTTTAACATTACTATTCCATGAAAAAAGCGCATTATACTCCATGCCAACAAAAAAAGACAGCTTGAGATATTTACAGTATATATTCCTTACACTGCTTTCTGCTGTGAACATTAAATTTTTTTTATATTTCTGGCCTTTTATGCCATCTGAATGAAAATCAGTGACGAGGGAAAAGGCAAGTCCTATTTATAGAGAACTCCAACACTTCAACACAAAATGTTTCTGATCTCTCCTGCTGGATGATTAGAGCAGGAAAGGACCAGCAGCAGGTCAAAAGTGCTGCATGTGCTCTGATTGATGCAGCTGAGGAGACTGTTGTGCCCAAGCGGCAAACCCTGCAGGTGACTGGGATATAGCATCTCGTGGAGGGACGGATAGCGTGAACCACTGAGCAGAGTTCAGTTACGATCAGAGATGATGACTCCAGTAAACTCTCTGAAGTGGAAGAAGAGGTTAATGAATAGAGACAGAGCGTAAGGAAGAGAGAGATGAGGATTTGTTCTGACCAGTAACAGAAAGCTGTTCTTCTTCCAGCACTTACTCAAAGTAGGACATAGGCAATGGCCAGCAGGTATTTTCTAATGTGATCCCTGAACACTGCTGCAAGCATATGATTAACCACTTGATTATAGAACATAGGCTAGTAAAATCTAAAGTACATTAATATTTAGGTTTAAAGTGTAATTCTGAGAATCACTGCAGCTTACACATTCACTCTGCAGCTAGAAAAGCAGACGTTTTTTCAAGTACCTAAAAAGACTGAATCTTGTCCTTCTGCCACAGCCTCATGTTAAAAAATTTTCAAAACATTGCTGTCCTCAGAAGATAATCCTGCCAGCACAGTGAAACTTGTAGGATAAACCGAAGTTCATGTTAACTGAAGCTATTTATGCAACTATTTTTGTCAGAAATGCTGATCTGTCTTGGGCTGAGGGGATGACATGCATATTTTTCAAAACTCTGCAGCCTTCTCAGAATACTGATGAACAGTGGTGGTCTTTCCCTTGATATGTAATTTGAAAGAAGAGCTTTTTACTGTGTGATGTTATTGGCTCTTCAAAGTCAGAGTTCAAGCAGCTGCTGGAGATAACTGTACAGCAGAGTCAGCAGAATGAGGCATGGTCTGGGTATCAGGTTCACAGACAAGCACACAAGCTGGCATCATCAATGAAGATGAATATGCATTAGGACAATCTTAGTAATCCTAGAAGAATACAGACACACAACCCTTCTGCCTGCCCTGCTGCAGAGGCAGCAGTCTGTGTCAGCAGGCTGATAAGGAAGACCTGAAAAGGTGACTCAAAGCCCACGCTGGAGCTTGCTTACACTAAAACTACACAATACTCCTTGTGTTTGTGATATAAGCAGATGCCTAACTATTAGGAATTTGAATGAGACCTTCAAAACATCTTTAATGTGCAGCATTTAATACCATATTTAACTTCTGTGAAAGCTGAACATTTTTAGGGATGGAAGAACTGACTAGATGAGACATAGTCCTGATCCTTTAGAATATTGTATTATTTACGCAATTACTCAGCATGCTGGAATTCATTAGAGCACAAACCACTTTGTAAGTATACTATGCTTACATAGTTTGGGGCTTTTTGGCTTTTATTTTGGATTATATTAGTAACACCAGATACAACAAATTTAAAGATTGAAAATGATACTTGAGGTACAATTTTAATGGGTGATAAAGCTCTTGCAGTGGAAGTACAGTATCATATTTGCACAATACTGCAAAATCTGCATTTAGAGGAAACAGCCCAATTTTCTACCTTTGCTGATTTTATAGTTAATGCAATCAGAACTATAGTAGTCAGACTTTGCATGCATGTGCAAAGAAGGTTAATATTTTTACAAAAACACATATAAATCAACAGCACTTGTTCTGTATGATTATAAAACTTTTTCAAGAACTTAAATTTGGCTTAAGATTTCATGTGGGAAAACATGCATGTGCTTATATTCATACCTGCATGTTTTTTATAACGGGACCTGTGATTGGCCAGGACAACCATTGTGTGTAACATCTAACTGTGAGACTTTAAATCTGCTTGGATCTAAGCCTGGCATCTCTCAGCTGTGATCAAATCATCCATCATCTTCCATGCAACACATGCCAATTATCTTTGGCATCTTGATAAAGAAGGTTAATATTTCAGTTTGGGCATAAAGGAAATAAGAATCGAGCTAGATAGCCCTTTCTGAGTGATGAAAAGAGCAATGAATTTAGTAAAGTTTAAGCATTTACTCCTAAGCAGTTTTATTTTATTTTATATTATTTTATTTTATTGTACTTTTAACAAAAAGGACAGTTTACAACATTAATATAATCCAAATAATAAACTGATGATTTTTTAAGCTGCTTGGTGGTTAAGGCCTCTCTAAAAAGATATTTAAACACCTTTCTTAAAACAGTTGCATTAGAAATTACATTACCTCAAATGAAGGATTATAACCTTATGAATTTGCTCCAAAGGAAGTATTATTGTACTCATGTCAAAGTAAGAAGAGATCTTTCATAGATGGAAGTCAGTAGAGCGTTATGGAAACTAGAAGTATGAAGTTAAATTATGCCTTATAATTTCTTTTAAAACTATTTAAAATACTAATTTGTCCATATTTTTTTTTTCCTACAGCTTCAACTTTGTTCTGCTAATCTGTGTTACTTTCTGGAGGGCAAACAGAAGAACTGTTAGTATATAAACTACAGATTAAGAAAGTTAAAATTAATTTCCTATTAGGTAAGTATGAAAAGAGTTAATCAGAATGAAAGTTTAGCAAATAAATACAAGACAACATGTTTACGTGGTTACGTGTTAGGGGCTTTTTTCATAATAGTTGCAGGATTTTCTTTAAAATACTAGGAACTTGTACTTTCAGTTCAAAATATGTTTATTTCTAATATTCCCATGCCTCCTGGACCTGGAGACTCAGTAGAACCATCAAACTTCACGAGACTAAGAAGTGATAGTCCTGTCATGCACAAAAGAACATGCAGCTGCTGTGGGTCATTTAAATGCAATTTCCGGTTTCCCCCACATTTCTCTGTTAGAAAGAGTCTTCTCTAATAGAGCTATAAATTCTATTTCCTACATTACCAAAGCTCACTTCAAACAGTATAAGTAATATAGCTAGAATTTCTTTGTAAAAAAACCTGTTTGTGTTGTACATCAAATATACGAAAAACCTCCTTTAGATATTGGATTTTGGGCTGATAATTAAACTACAGAGACGGTGCTATAGCTGTAAAAGATGGATTCTACAGAAAATCTCTGACCACTGAACAGGGAGAATATTTACTCTGAACTTCATGTTTTACTGCTGTCAGGTTTATTGTGAAGCAAAATAAAAAACAGAAAATTCAGCCAAGTCCAGAAGTCTTAGAGAAAAAAACAAGCAAAGATCCAAACTGCTGTGCCTAAATTAAGATTTGCTCTTCCATCTCCTTTGATTTATTTTAAACTTTTGTATGTTGAGGTTTGAGGATAGTGTATTCTCTGAAATGGAAGAAAAGAAATGATTTTAACATTCTAAAGTCCGTACCACAAATACAAGATTATTTTTTTTTCTTCCTTTCTCCTTTTCTATTCCATTTTGACAGCCACCAGTGTTCCCTGCTTTTCTGGCAAGGATGAGGTGATTAACTTTCCACAGAGCTCCTTGCTGGGTCCCATTACAGAGGAACGAATTTCTGAGGCAAGAAGGGATGTTTGGAATGTTTGTTCATTGGGGGATTCCTCAACGACATTTCTTTTAGATAGTAAAATATCCTCAACAAGTTATCAACATATGCTCATTTTAAAAGCAGCAGGAAATGACCAAAATGGAGCAAGAGAAGGCAACAGATTTCCTGGACTCAGGTTTCCAAATTCTCTGCTCAAATCTTGATTCATACTCCTATTCTAAGACTGCTAAAAAACAAGAATTTGATACATGCCTTTCAGCAAAATTCTCCTTTAGTCCCCATATTCCTATTCTAAGTTTCCTGGAACAAGACCACTTCCTTCAACAGATACACTTTGATGAGACTGTCTGAATTCATATTAGACCATCTGAATTTTTGTCAGATTCTGCTTTCACAAGTCCTTGAGGAATCACTGAGAACACTCAGGACTCACTCGTTTCAGGTGCCCCACTATACATGGTTTGTAGCAGCCCAGAGTGACAATTACAGAAAAAGTAATCTCTTAGAGAGGTAGGAAGAACAAGGAGGCACAGGATGATATGGAGAATGTAACTACCAATTTTTAGCAAATTTCAATGAGCATGTGTGCAAATTTCTTCTTCAGGGAACTAGAGTTAGATCAGGCTTTGCTGGATATTAGCAGAACAGACAAAAAATATCCTGCTGAAGATTCCTTTCACTACTCTGCCACTGCCAAAGTTAAACTTCAAACTAGGGCTTCTTGAAGAAAATTCTGTTTGAAGGTTTTAACCCAGAGCAACATTTTATTCCCTATCACACTTTTGAATGCAGCTGAAAAAAGTTCAGCTAAGGTTGCAATCCTCCACAGATATCTTCTGCATTGGTTTGATGTATGAAAATGTAATCAAATGCATTGAAACAATAAAAGAATAAGTCGGACAGATAAGGGAAACCTTCTGGATGGGATATTGAAAGAAATATGAAAATTGCAATGGCCTGTGTAGGACACACTGGTGACAAACCCCAGAATTCTGGCTACTAGTGTTGGTTAGCGACCAACATACTTCTTTATTAACTGTATGGAATCATGCAATCAGAATGGTTTGGGTTGAAAGGGACATAATGATCATCTAGATCCAAACTCCTGCCATGGGCAGGGACACATTTCGCAGACCAGGTTATGCAGAGTTCCATCCAGCTTCCAGAATCACCTCCTTCAATCTTCTGGCCTTGAACACTTCCAGGAGTGGGCCATTCACAACTTTCTGAACAACCCATTCCAGTGTCTCACCACATTGAAAGTAAAGAATTTCTTCCTAATATATAACGTAAACCTACTCTCTTTTGGTTTGAAGCCATTCCCTCTTGTCCTGTCACTACTTGCTCTTGTTTAAAGTCCCCCTCCATCTTTCTTGTTGGTTCCTTTCAGGTACTGGAAGGACACAATTAGGTCATCCTTAAGCCTTCTCTTTCCAGGCTGCACAGTCTGAATTCTCTTAGCCTTTCCTTACAGCAAAGGTGCTCCATCCCTCTAATCTATTTGGTTGCTCTCCTTTGGGCTTGCTCCAATAGGTCCTTGTGCTTCCTGTGCTGGGGCCCCCAGAGCTGGGTGCAGCACTGCAGGTGGGCTCTCACCAGAGCAGAGCAGAGGGGCAGAATCCTGTCCCCCACCCTGCTGGTCATGCTGCTTTGGATGCAGCCCAGGATTCATTTGGCTTCCTGGCCTGTGAGAACACATTGCTGGGGCATGTCCAGCCTCTCACCCACCAGCACCCCCAAGTCCTTCTTGGCAGGGCTGCTCTCGATCTGTTCATCCCCCAGCCTGGACTGATACCAGGGGTTGCCCCCAAACCAGTTGCAGGACCTTAGACTTGGTCTTACTAAACCTCATGAGATTCCCACAGTCCCAGTTCTTGAATGTGTCCACATCCCTCTGGATGACATCCTGTCATGCAGATGTATGAGCCATACCACTCACCCTGGTGGCATACAAATCATTCTTATTTACATCCCACTCTGTATCTACTCATATCATTCTCTTCTAATAGACTTAAGCACACAGAGTTAATTACCATTTCTTTTTCACTGGGCTTCTCAAGTCTTTTAAAAATCTGTGAAACTGCCAAAACCAGATACTCATTACCTGCACTTAAAAGCAACTGGGTATCTACAGATTTATGTAAATAAAGAAAAAAAAATTAAAAGATAATAAGATGGACAAATTTAATTTATTTCTGGATAATGGAAACAATGGACCCAGAGGTGGTCGTATTGAACCTGACATCTGGGCAGGATTAGCTACATTTACATCAGCTACATTCTCACAAGATCTTTCTCTAATCTGTTCTGAAAGACCTCCAGTATCAGAAACACTTAACCTTCCTCCTTATTCCAGTGTTTAAATACTGTTATTGTTAAAAGTTTGTTCTCAAATTTAATCCAAGCCTCTCTTACTGAAAATGAAGCTCCTTGCACCACCAGTGTGCTACAGACAACACTTCCTTCCTCAGTACATGAGTCCTTAAGTATGTGAAAAGCTGTGCATCTATAGGTTTATGTAAATATAAAAAAAAAATTAAAAATTAGATGGTCGATTTTTTTTTTAATTTGGTCTCAATAAATCCCAATTGTTCCTTACAGGTTTTATTTTCTAGACCTCTGGTCATACTCAGTGCTCTATTCAAGACTTTTCAGAAGGTCCAGCTACTTTGAAATGCACTCCAGCTGGAGCGTTTCCATTTCTGGGTAGAGCAGATTTCACAGGTCTGACAAGCTGTAGTTCTTTTTATGTTATCCCACATGGTCTGTGTCTTTTTTCCACAGTGGAAAATATTTCACAGCAATGCAAAAGTTTAAACATTAATATGTTCATCTTTATGACATACAGTAATCTTTAGTTCACCAGCTACTTACCCACCTTCCTGTGTGTCACTGGCAATTCTTGCTCTTGTTCCTAGATTCCTATAAAACTGACTCCCAACATTCCTCAGGCTGCACCAGTCTGAGTGCAACAGGGAATTGTACAAAAATACTTTTTCGGAATTCCTTTTAGATGCCCTAGACTTCTTCCCTCCTTGAGCACCCAGCTTAGCATTTAAACCTATTTCATGTATGAATCCAAATACCTTGCAAAGCTACTTGCTCTTTTGATCTCAATATGTTACTAATCATATCCACAATTACCCTAAAATGAAATTTAGACACCTAATAAATTCACCTAATCAATACATAAAACTGCCCAATTGCTTAAGCAATGAAGAGTATACACACCTAAAAGAAGACTATAATCTAACAAAACCTTCTCTGAACTGGAATTTAGATGTCTACTAGCTACATGACAATCCAATCTACTTGTTTTCCTAACACCTTATACAAAATTATTTAGATGTCTCCTTAATTAGTTGACAACAGTGTATAAGACTAAACTTAATTACACATGCTTGTTCAGAAATACTTATTCTGGAAGACATTTTCTGCTTTGAGCTTCTTATTAATCCAGAGTTAGGTGTCCTTAATCCTTCATTTTTATGAAGGTCTCTGGAGGAGCCTGATTACTATTAGGAGTACTCTTTTAGTCTGACTGTAAACTAGACTAACTCCTAAACATACTTAGGAATTAGTGACAGTTTCTGTTTATGAGCCAGTAAAAGTCTAATTGGTCTAATTAAAGAAACTGCATTTAAAGTGAATAAAAGGCTCAAAGGACCAATACAGCACAAGTGTATGGATGTCTTCAGACCAGCTCTGCTGCCCTGGAATCCACCCACCCTTGCAGTCTCTAATTTTCCCGTTAAAGAGCTACATTTAGGAAAAAATTGAACGTTTAAAGATCTTTTCTTGTGCCCAAATAGAGACTTTAAGTACTTAGATTAGGAGGGATGAACCATCGGTTATGCTCCTTGACAAAGAAATGCCACTGGACTGAACTCCGCCCTAAATCTTAATCACTAAAAAAGTACGAAAAATCCGGCTAGAATACACATCTAGCAAAGATGCCATTTTTGCCTGTGCAGATCATCTCAGTGCCTGGTTTATATGAACTCCTATGCTGTAGGACTCTTGTAGATTAGAATTGAAGATTCTGGTCAAATACAGATATTACTGATCAAAGTAGCATTTTTCATTTTCACCACTCTACAAATATGAACTAAGTCAGGCACCTTCCACAGTATGCAGAAATCCCAAGTGACAGACAGCTAACGATCTTCAAGTGAAAAGTAGTTGAAAAGCATGTGGTTATACACACAAAATAGAAAAGAAAATGAGAATTTCTACTCACTCATGTCTGGACACATAAGAATATAGTGCCATTATTAATGATTGTGTCAGCATAATGCATCTTAAAAATAGAAGTCACTCTTCCTGGGACAATAAATTCCAGACAAGACCTCAAAATTGCCAAAGGAATGGTGGAATTTGTCATGTTAGACAGTATTTTACTTCTCTTACTAACACATCTCAAAATGTTAAGAAAATTTCCATCTCATGAACTTTATGAAACAGAGAATTAAATTAATTAGCTCTTGCCCTGAGTAATGGACTTAACTGCCCATAACACCATTTTTTTTGCATCAAAACACGTTAAATATGCAAAATTTTTATGTCTCTTCTGTGCCCTGAAATCTTCCTTTGGAAATCACTTCAACCTTTCCCCCAGCCTCCAGCTGGTACTTCTGTAATAATAGTATTTGACATTAAGTAGGAAGAAGTAAGCTGAAGAGAGGATGTTAGTTCAGCCAATGTCATATCCAGCTACAAGTGAAATCTGATGCAGACAGGTGTAAAAGCAATGAGCTATGAACTGAAGCTGCATTTTCTTCAATCAGACGCAGATAGAGACATTGATATGACTTCAGCTCTGCTTCAGGTTACCTAGTTCAGACTCCTACAAAGTTTTGATTGGTTTTCAGAGACAAAAAAATGTGTTTCCAGAAAGAAAAAAATTTGTCTAAAACTTAGTGCCAAGGATGTTATAATTCCGTGTATGTAGAGTATGCTGCATTTTGTTTCCCTGCTAGAAAAGAGGATTCTTAATCTCTTGTTTCCTAAGAGCTGTGTGGAATGTGTGGAATCTACACTTAAACGTTGACTGAAAATTTATTTGACAATTTTAAGGGTAATATTGAAAAAGAAGAGGAAAAATAAAAGCATTTGCAAAATCAGAAGAACTTCTATAACTATTTGAACATTGCCCATGAAATTCCTGAACATGAAAATAAATCTACAGAGGGGAACAATATATATGGGATAAAATATATTTTTTAAAGTACCCTACTCTAGAGAGTCCCCTTTGAAATACTGAAGGAATTGCATTGTTTGTTTTCAGCTCTTTAGAAGCTATGGCAACTCAGAATCAAGTGTCAAGGTGGTCATTTTAAAAAGTATTTATAAGTAAAATTGATGTACTGTCCTTAAGTTTTGTTTGTTCTACTCAACTTCTTTATTTTCTGGGGTTTTAGTAATACTTTCATCTTCTCATTATATTTATGTAATATGTAAGAATGAAAGAAAGAGTGTCAGATTATCAAAAAACATGAGAAAACTACAAAGTAGAAACAGCTCTGCTGCATAAAATCAGTAACCAGACAGAACTAGGGCCTGTACAGATGTGTAAAGAAAGCTACAAGAAAGAATACAACATGCATATAGTGGGATTTCTTTGGAATCAAGCTTCTGAACTGGTGGTTATAACTTCAGGTTGAAGATCCTTTATGAGTTTCACTTTTGTGAATTTTTACAATTACTTTTTAAATGCTGAAAAATTTTGGCATTTAAAACAACTGATAGGAATTACTTCCAAAGTTCATTAATACATGTCATGGAAATGCACCTCCTTCTGATTGTTTTAAACCTACCACCTCATAATTTCTCTTTTTTCATATTTATTATTTCAATAATTTATTAATAATTTATTACTTTTACCTGCTTTATTGGTAATTACTGAATAATGAACTGATGCTTTTCACAGTTCAGATCATATCCTTGTATATTTGAAATTAGGATAGGTTGTCCTCATAAAAAACATTTCCTTTCAATAAACATGGAATTACATTTGCCATTTTATTTCTCAGATGCTCGGCATCCAATGATCAGTTTCTGAATTTTTTTGGTGAATATTCCTCATTATGACCCCAAATAGCTCAATATTGTTAGAAACCTTGGTCATCTCATTCAAATTCTATTAACAGTCATGGATAAATAAATTGAATAGCACACGTTAATATTAATTCCTATAGGAATCTAATCATGGCCTCAGCCACTTACCTTCAACTTATTCCTACTTTTTAATTACAATCTTTTAAGTGGTTGTTACGTGTTTTGATGAACTTCCCATTTATCCCTTGCCAACTGAGATTTTCTTGAGAGCTTTTACTAAAAGCTTTTTCAAAAGCTTTATGAAGATTGCAATTGCCTGTATCAACTTGATGACTCTTGTTCTTGGGTATGAATTCTTTAAAGAATTCTAGTATATTAGCAAGATATGACTCCTTTCTCTGAAAGCCAGTGTTTCTTCCCCTCAGTATCACATGCTGTTGTGACTGTGTGTATGTGTATGCACAATCTGCCTCCTATTAAACTTTCCATCATTTTTTCCCAGCACAGAGATCAGATTTCTTATTTGAAGGTTTGGGGGATTTATTTTAGACTTTTTTTTTAAGTCACCTTTATGTTTGTCACCCTCTGTCCCAAATCTGCTGGAGCAATTTTCACAGATAGCACACACCACAATTAAATAGGTCAGCTATTTCATACTTCGAAGAACATCATCTTGGTCTGTCAAGTTCATTCTTTGTTTCACTAGTTTATTCTAGAGTCTTTTCTAATGACTCTTCAGGTTGAGGTATATCCTCTGGTACCTTGTTCACAAACAGGGCTTCTGGCCCGGGTACCTCTTTTAGGTCTTCCATTGTGAATATGGAAGAAAGCAAAAAAGTGCTGCAGTTTTTCCACTACTGTCTTATTTTCTATAACATTCATTTGCACTTTGATCATGTATTGGCTCTCTATATTGTCTGTAAAGCTTCTGCTTTCTGACCTGTTTAAAAGCATTTAATGTTAGTTTTTACGCCTTCTTCATGTTTTTTAACCAAAATCTGTTGTGTCCTGTTGTATTGTACTTTTACATTTAACTTACAGAATCATAGAACCATTATATTTGGAAATGGAAAAAGACATCCAATATCACCAAATCCAGTGTTTGACTGAACAGCACCACCAAAGTAAACTATTGCACTGAGTGCCACATTCAGTCATTTCTTGAACAGTTCCAGGGATGGCGACTCAACCACTTCCCTGAGCAGCCAGTTCCAATGCTTAACCACTCTCAATAAAGACATTCTTCCTATGTCTAACCTGAACTTTTCGTGGTGCAGCTTGAAGCCATGTCCTCTTTTCTTGTCACAGGTTGCCTGGAAGAAGAGACCAATCCCCACCTGGCTACAGCCTCGTTTCAGGCAGTTATAGAGAGTGGTAAGGTCTCGCTGAGCCTCTTTTTTTCCAGGTTAAACACCCTCAGCTTCCTCAGACACTCCTCATATGATTTACTCTCCAGGCCCTTCACCAGCTCCATTGCCCTTCTCTGGACATGCTCCAGCACCAAAATATTCTTCTTGTCATGAGGGGCTCAGACCTGGACACAGCACTCAAGGTGTGGTCTCACCAGTGCTGAGTATAGGGGGACAATCACTGCCCTGGTCCTGCTGGCCACACTATTGCTGATACAGGCCAGGATGGCATTGGCCTTCCTGGCCACCTGGGCACACACCAGCTCATGTTCAACGCCCCCAGGTCCTTTTCCACCAGGCAGCTTTCCAACCACTCTACCTCCAGCCTGTAGCTCTGCACAGGGTTGATGTGATCCACGTACAGGACCCAGAACTTGCCCTACTTGAACCTCCTACAGCTGGCATTGACCCATCGATTCAGCCTCTTCTGCCAGATCCTTCTGCAGATCCTTCCTACCCACCAGCAGATCAACACTCCCACCCAAGTAGCTGTCACCTACAATGTGACTGACGGTGCACTCGATCCACTCATCTGAGCTGTATTTAGATAATTGCCTTGCTACTTGTTAGCACTTAGTTGTTTTGGCTATCCCTTTGAATATCCTAAAATAGTTCTTAAAAAAGGCTTTGGATCCTAATAATGTGTCATGTGGCTTATCTTTAAGAGCTGGTTTTGTGAAAGAAGTCAAAACTAGATACCTGTGCTCCATACAGTCTTTTCCAATAACTTTATAGTTTTCCTGTAAGAAAAATATCCAGAAAAAGAAGCTCATTGGTCAGGATCTAAAGATCCCTAGAGATCATTGAAGAAAACACTATACCATCAAGTACATCTCTCATCATTTAGAGGCTCTTTAGCCTAGGGGAGAGAAGACTCCAAGGAGATGTTATCAACATATATAAATGTGTTAAGAAAGGGTGCAAAGAAAATGGAAGCAGGCTCTTTTCACTGGTGCCGAGTAATATGATAAGAGGCAAGGGGCACAGA
Source organism: Mystacornis crossleyi (assembly GCA_013400655.1). Classification (NCBI taxonomy): domain Eukaryota; kingdom Metazoa; phylum Chordata; class Aves; order Passeriformes; family Timaliidae; genus Mystacornis; species Mystacornis crossleyi. The sequence continues at coordinate 56,928 of VYZQ01056068.1, forward strand.
CAGGTGGTGCTGTCTGAACATCAGGAAACACTGTTTTACTCGGACTATGATTGAGCACTGGCACAGATTGCTGGAGAGGAGTATCTCTCTCCTTCAAGATTTTCAAAACCCATCTGGTCAGGTTCCTGGACTCTAGGTGGCTCTGCTTGAGCCGGGCAGTTGGACCATAGGATCTGCAAAGGTCCCTTCCAACCTCAAATATTCTATGATTTAATGACCTCAGGCATAATGCAAAGCTATGGAGAAATATCTTCCTCCACTCAGAATCCCAGATTTTCACTGAAAATGAAAGAAAGCTCAAAGAATAAAGACAATGGAGAAGTATAGTGTTATGTGCCTTAGGCCACCCATCTGCATGTAGAGCAGTGGTAACTTCAGTCTAATGATACCAGGCATGGGATGTTGCTGAAGTGCTCTCCCCAGCAGCCTCTGCCATGAGATGTAGGTGGGGTAGAGGCACTGGTGGGACTCTGTGTCGTGGAAGATGTTCACTTTTTCTTTCAGGAATTCATAACCCCATGTCAGCAGCTCCATGCGCAAATTTTAATAAATGCTTGTGGTTTGTCTACTTCCCTCTTGCCTGCTTACCCATCAATCTTCAGTCTGTTTTCATCTTTCTGGAACACACTAGCAGAGCCTAAGTAAGTAAGGAGTAGAGGTTTTCAGGTAGTTTTGTTCTTAAGGTAAAAACAGAGTATGAGCTGTATTTCAGTCCCTTTGTACCAGGAGAATAAATTTAATCTGGCATTCCTATCTCTTGGATGAGCCTTCTAATTACTGTGTAACTAAACAAATGAGAAGTCGTGGTACAAGCCTTCACCAGACTTGTGACAATAGGAAGTAGAGATGATCATCACACCTACTGTGGTGACAGAGTGCAGAAATATCCTCCAGAAAATACTTCCAGAACAGCCCTACGGGAACACACAAGCAAATGAGTCCTGTCTAGGAAAGCTTGATTGGTTTTAACCACTCTGCTGAGGAAAAATAATAAAAGAGAAGATTTGGACATGAATAGAAAAAATTGTCAGATTACTTGGAGAAATTTAATGTTTCATTCTGAGATTTTCATAAAGTTTCCTTCTTTTCATACAAAGGCACAAATAAAGGCTTAATTGCTGTAAGAAATTGTTCTTTGGACTCTATATAGCTGAGTAATAAAAAAAATAAACATTTCTAAATAAGCTACATATTTAAATCACAAAAATATTTTCATTTTTAGATTTTCACAGCTATTCAGTCTAAACTATGTGTTTAGTTTACTCCAGATGAATCCAGTTAAAATAAGCAGAGCTGAGAACTCCTGTGACACAATTAAGAATGAAAATCAAGTGATAGAAACAACTGTGTAAATGGCGTAAGTGGTGTCTGTTACCTATTTTTAACCAGTGTCTTTTGAGCAGCTAGTACTTTTGCTAAACTCCAAGTAAAGAGTTATTATTTCTTAACATTTTTTCTATAATGTGCAAGGGGAAATAAAATTTCAATGGATACTGCTAGGTCAGAGCAGGAAAATGACTTTATTTTCTTTTTACAAGTTAACCTATGTTTTCACAACAAAGCTTACAAATGGCAGTACTTCAGAGAGGCACAGCACAGTCTGCAACTATTACTCTCATGTTCATCTTGCTTGCACTGTGCAGGCCACCAAGTTATTTTCACATCTAAGTGTTTGTTTTTAACAGCTATGTCTGTGGTGAATTAAGCCTCTGGTGTGGCTCCTTAAACACTCAGGTTACAGCATGGTATCTACACATTGAGTAATGGTGAGATAGGTTCCAGGGGCAGAAGAACATATCTTAATCCAACATGCAGAAACACGTGCAACCTTTGTGCATGTGTACAGAGCTCCACACTTTGGGTATAGATTTAGGACATAGTGGTCAAAAATATACCTCCAGTGCAGCTCACGGCCTGTAATTGTAAAATGAACCTAAGCATTTTTGAAACCAGATTTCTTCTTATATTTCACCTAGTTTCCCTGAGAACCCTGCTTTTTTCAGAGCAACCCCCAGTATCAGTCCAGGCTGGG